>JAGIQG010000029.1:7060921-7338128 GCA_024679065.1 Sphyrna mokarran | reverse complement strand
GATTAGGTTAGCATTTAATTTTGTATGTAATATTTGAAGATCGTACATTCTTATTGGATGCTCTCCTCTTCCCCACTCCCAGTTCCCTCTATCTCCCCCCCCCCCTCCATATTAGTTTAAACCCTGCTGAAAACACATCCCGCTACCCTCCCAGCTAAAATATGGGATCCCTTCCCATACAACTGTTTCCCCCCGTCCCTCTTGTAAGGAGATTCACCTCCCTCCTGAGACTTTTCCCATTTTCTAAGAATCGAATCCCTCCATCCCCTCCCCATCCGCTCAACCACACATTCAGTTGGAGCCTTCGTTGTTCCTAACCATGTCATTCCCAGGCATCGGCATCAGCCCAGAGAATGCCACCCTGGGAGGCCCTCACGTCAGCCAGGCCCCCAACTCCCTAAACCTGCCTCGGATGTTCCCCCTGCACTTTGGCTCCTACTCTTTCTCTCCCACGTTGGATCTTATTACATCCAGCCTTAGCCCCTCCACCTGTCAAAAATTTCCTTACCCTCGTCCGTACATCTGGACCCTGCTCCAGGGAGCAGACTCCTCCTGGAGTCCCCTTTTGTCCACAAACCGCCTGTCCCCCCTTGACCTTCTCATCCCCCATCACTATCTCACATCCCTCACTCCTACCGTCTTCTGGGGCATTTAGATCCCCCTCCCTTGCACTCTCTACCTCAGCTGTTGCCCCACCCTTGATGTTCCGGGATGCCTCCTCTGCGGTGATCTTAGTGCCGTGACTCCTTTTTCAACTTCCTATCTGTTACCCACCCATCCCTCCTCATAGGCCCTGGGGTCCCTTCTGGACTATGGTCCCTGTTCATTAGCCCCTCGTTCTCTCTGACTATAAACATATCCTCCAGTCTCAGCTCCAGCTGCCTCACCCGAGCCCTCAATCGTTGCAATTCCAAACACTTTGTGCATATATGGGCCTTCGGGAGACGTGCTGCCTCCAAGAATGTCCACATATGGCAGCGAACACAGCGGACGCGTTTTATCATGGACCCTGACATTTTATACTCCCCCTTTAGAGGTGTGGGCCCTAGAGTTTGGGTGGGACAGGAGTCCAGCCACTTACCACGTCCAAGCCTGTGCTCTCCCAAGCCCAGTGACCTTAAGCCCTCACAGCTCTCACTCTGCTCCCTGCCTCACTGCACTGCCCGCTCCCAACGCTGCCCGCTGTCTACCTTGGCCTTATTTATATAGTCCCGCGCTTCCTTCCCAGCAGTCCCTGCGCCTATCTCCCGCTACGGAGCGCCAAAATAAACAAAAAAAAACTCCCGCGACCTAAACCTATTGATTAAAGAAAGATTTCAAACTTCAAAAGTCTCTCCGCAAGCAGCCACTCTTCAAAATCACGTCTTCAGAGAATCAGGTGAGTACAGGATTTGTTTTACTAACAGGGCATATATGTACACAAACTCAATTACAATAGTTGGAATGTGAGTCTTAATGGGCAATTTTACAGATGCAGACAATGTGGGTGGAGAGAGGGTTATGTGCAGGTTAAAGAGGTGTGAATTGTCTCCAGCCAGGACAGTTAGTGAGATTTTGTAAACCCAGTTGTAGAGGTTACAGATAGTGTGACATGAACCCAAGATCCATCATCTCCAACATCCCTTGATATCCTTGACCAACAGGGAAAGTAAATGGCCAGATGGATCCTCCAACATCAACCAGTAAGAACATTCAATGGCCAGTCTTTCCAATGGAACATATCCAACCACCAGCAGAGACGAGCCAAGATACATAGAAGGTAACAGATGGCTGGCAGTGAGTAGTAATTCAAGTCTGACCGAACCTTGAGCTGTTTATAAAAGTCTGCAAAATCGTGAGATTGAATTGTTCTCTTTAGCAATACCAGATGTGTGCTCAGTTAGATACACTTATTACAATCATATCCCATTTTTAGTTGATTTTGTATTTGCCAATAAGGCATACTCAAGACAGTAAAGGTGCAGGGTTGTAGGTGAAAGGTTCAGATAGCTGATAAGTCCAATCACATAACCGGGAACATCTTGAGGACATTTAATTGTAAATTGAAACAAGTTGTTCAAACCTTGAAGAGACTAATGGCAAGGCCACATTTGGAATATTGTGCATAGTTTAAGGCACCCAACCTTCAGAAGTTGATTGGTATTTTGGAGAAGGTTCAAAGAAAAGCAGCATGCCTTGCTGGGCCTGAAGCTACGGGAGGAAGGAGAAAGGATTTGCACTGAGATTGAACCTTATCACATCTTCAGCATGTCTCAGACCACTATATGTTCAACAGAACTGAAAATGGTCGTTCGGTCATCCAAACTGGGATATTGCTCAAACATAGAACACAGGAGCAGGATAGGTCAGTTGGCCCCCAGCATTCATTATGATGATGGCTGATCATAAGACCATAAGACATAGGAGCAGCATTAAGCCACTCAGCCCATTGAGTCTGCTCTGCCATTCAATCATGGCTGATATTTTTCTCATCCCTATTTTCCTGCCTTTTCCCCATAACACCTGATCCCCTAATTAATCAAGAAATCAATCAAGAATTGATCATCCAAATCAATAGTCTAATCCCACCTTACCCCATATCCTTTGATCCTTTTCACCTCAAGGGCTCTCTATTGGAAACATACAATGTTTTGGCTTCAACTACTTTCTATGGTAGTGAATTCCATAGGCTGACTGCTCTTTGGGTGAAAAAATTTCTCCTCGTCTCAGTCCTAAAATATTCACCCCATATCCTTACACTGTGATCCCTGCTTCTGGACACCCCAACCATCGGGAACCCCATCCACCCTGTGAAGCCCTGTTTGAATTTTACAGGTTTTTATAGGGAGAATCCCCCCTCATTCTTCTGAAATCCAGTGATTATAGTCCTAATCGACTCAATCTCTCCTCATGCATTAGTCACACCATCCCAGGAATCTGTTTGGTAAACCCATGCAGCACTCCCTCTATAGCAAGGACATCATTTTTCACATAAGGAGCTCAAAACTGCAGACAACAATCCAGGTGTGGCCTCACTAAGGTCCTGTATAATTGCAGCAGGACAATCCTGCTTTAGTTCTTGGATCTTCTTACTAAGAAAAGGCCAATGTACTATTTGCCATTTATCTGCTGTACTTGCATGCTTACCTTCAGTGACTATTCACTGAAAGGGATATCCCAAGGCATAGTACATTGGTGAGACCACGCAGAGGCTACAACAATGGATGAACAGACACAGACACTATAATCACCAGGCAGAAATGTTTCCTTCTTGTCAGGGAGCACTTCAGCAGTCAAGGACATTCAGCCTCTGATCTTTGTGTCAATAGATGATGATATTGATGTACTTGTTTTTATCCTACAGGTGCTTTGGTCCACCTTGTTGTCTAACGAGGGACATACACGCGATGGGTCGTGAGAAGGCTGATCTTGGATTTTTTTTGAGAATATCCTAGTGCTTCACGTCATTAGTGTACGCTTGACCTGGACCATTTGATGGGCAATACAACAGCTCAGTGACTATCGCTGTGCTGTGCAGATACATGGATTTGGGCCTGTGTCTGTGGGAGTTTGCGCATTCTCCCCTTGTTTGCGTGGGTTTTCTCCAGGTGCTTCGGTTTCCTCCCACATCCCAAAAATGTGCTCTTAGGCTAACTGGCAAAACAAATTCTCCCTAAATTGTCTCAAATTTGGTTTTTAATCCATAGATCTATAAACATAGACCGGGATCATGGGGGTAGAGGTGGGAACACCGGGGTGGCGGTGCGGGCTTGTTGGGCCGAAGGGCCCGTTTCCAGTGCTGTTTTGTTCTTTGTCTTTCTTCTTTGTTCTTTATTCTTTATGTAAGCATTCTCCAAGGTGGCCTTCAAAACACACAACAGCACAGAATCACCAAGCAGAAACTGGTAGCCAAGTTCCGCACGCATGAGGATGGCCTCAACTGGGATCTTGGGTTTATGTCACCCATGTAACACCCACCATTTGATCTGGGCTTGCAAAATCTCACTAACTGTCCTGGCTTGAGACAATTCACACCTCTTTAACCTGCGATTATCCCTCTCTCCCCTCGCATTGTCTGTACCTGTAAAGGCTTGGTTACCTGCAAAGACTCACATTCCAACCATTATCTTGTAATTGAGTCTCTGTCCATATATGTCGTGTTTGTGAATCCACCTCTCCACTCACCTGATGGAGGACCAGTGCTCCGAAAGCTTGTGATTCCAAATAAACCTGTTGGACTTCAATGTGGTGTTGTGAGACTTCTTACTGTGTCCACGCCAGTCCAATGCCGGCATCTCCACATTATGCTATAAGTAACATTCTCAAAAAACTCCACTTGAAAGATGGATTCACAAACACGGCAGGTATAGACAGAGACTCAATTACAAGATAATGGTTGGAATGTGAATCTTGGCAGGTAATCAAGTCTTTACAGGTACACACAATGTGAGTGGAGAGAGGAATAATCACAGGTTAAAGAGGTGTGAATTGTCTCAAGTCAGGACAATTAGTGAGATATTGTAAGCCCAGGTCAAAGGTGGGGGTTACATGTCATGTGATATGAACCCAAGATCCCTGTTGAGGCCATCCTCATGTGTGCGGAACTTGGCTATCAGTTTCTGCTTGGTGATTCTGCGTTGTCATGTGCCTTGGAGAATTTCCCTTTCATAGCTCCATGTTGACTCTGCCCAATTGTGTCATTATTTTCCAGGTGAATGATGATAACATCCCTTATAATAGATTCTAACATGATCCTACTACTAATGTCAAATTAGTAGCTCTCCATTTTCTCTATCCCTTTCTTTATAAATCTTGGGGTTACATTTGTTACTTTTCAATCCATGGGATCTCTGTAGAGTCTATAAGATTTTACAGACATCTAGCGATCAGCTGAACAAATCAAAGAGCATGTTCCTTTGGTTGTTTATAATGGGCAAGGCAACACCGAGGCCACTTAGATTTGATTATTGCTATAGTACAAATCATTGCGATCTTTTGAAATTTGGTATTTTTGTGTTTGTCCTGCTGAGTGCAAGCTGAAATGCTTCCCCAAAATGTCTCTCTTCACAGCAAAATTCAAGATGCCCATACCACAAGACATGGCCTCAATTTAGTGACCCAAAAGACAATGGCTGGGATCCTTCAATGTTGTACATCTTGCCACCACTGCCAATGAGAATGGAAAATCGGCACTCAGCCAAAACTCCATTCACAGCACCGGGGCTGGAGAGCCCCAGTTGTGGATGAGATTGGAGAATCGAGGCCAATGTTTCACAGCAGTGTCAGCATAGACTTTCTCCTTGTGTCTCTGGAGTGGGGTTCGAACTCACAACCTTTTGATAAGAGGCAGGACACACTGAATCACAGCTGAGACTATAGGTGGAAGTCTTATTGAAAAATGCAAAGGGTGATGAACAGTCTACACTTATTCAGGTAAATTTTACAAGGCATGGAAATACAGGACAATAATGACAATTCAAAACTCTCAACCAGTACGGCAGATGAGAAGAATTGCCTTTTCTCTGACAATTCTTCTTCAAAACAATAGGCTTTTTTGTGATTCTTCTTCTTTCTATCCAATGCTCCCGTAACCTGCTCAATGTTTCTGCTCAGCTTATAGTCCTAGCTGCTGTGTGAATAGTTCATGAGGAGGTAAACAGGACTTCAATTTAACATTAAATTTAATGGGATTGAGGGTTATAATAGGCCTGGTAGGTAGGGACATGATCGGTGCAACTTACATAGAACGTAGAACACTACAGCATAAACAGGCCCTTCGGCCCACAAGTTGTGCTGATCATATCTATACCTACCAGCCCATAGAACTATCTGTAATTCCCAATCCCATTAAATCTCATATACTCATCCAGAAGTCTCTTAAAAGATCCAGCGAGTTTGCCTCTACCACCACTGACGGCAACCGATTCTATTCATTCACCACCCTCTTGAGTGAAAAACTTACCTCTAACATCTCCTTTGTACTTGCCCCCCCAGCACCTTAAACTTGTGTCCTCTCGTAGTGACCATTTCAACCCTGGGAAATAGCCTCTGAGAATCCACTCTATCTATTCCTCTCAATGTCTTATAAACCTGTATCAGGTCGCCTCTCAACCTTCGTCTCTCCAGGGAGAAGAGACTTAGCTGTCTCAACCTATCTTCATAACGCATGCCCCCCAATCCAGGCAACATCCTTGTAAATCTCCTCTGCACCCTGTCAATAGCTTCCACATCCTTCCTATAGTGAGGCGACCAGACTTGTGGGCCGAAGGGCCTGTTTGTACTGTAGTGTTTGATGTTCTATGTTTTATCTCATCCTGAAGATGGGTTTTACACCTGGGACATTTGTCCGAATCTTAAAAAGTCACAGCTAACATCTGGATTTAAATTTGGCCATCATCGAGATTTGGGTGTTTTCGTTCTTGGTTTGTGCTCAATTATCAGCTCATTTTGGAGAGTTATTCCTCTATAGCCAATTTTGTGAAATGAGTGTGTATTATTTGGATTTGACTTGCCTGACTTGCCCTCTATGGTTAGCTAGAATCATATGTTAATGAGTAATTCACTGTCTTGTGTTTGCAGTAATGTTCATTGAGTATGTCCTTAGTGGTGATCTGTGTTTATTTCTAGTTTATTGGCAGAATGTCTTATTTACTTTGCTTCCGGTAATCAGTTCTCACCTCAGAGTAATATCTGTGTTTGCCTGTAGTCCACTTTCTTACATTTCCTCACACTTAAAGCAAATCACATTGAAATCACAACATGGAGACAGACTATTTAACCCATTCAGTCTGGACCGTGTTTTATTATCCACAAGGGTGATATTAAATTCTTTTCTACAGGGGTGTATTCTCAAGAACGTACTCCACAGCCGGGCGTCAGTGAACAGGGTATTTATTACAGTGTTACTCGTTCCACACTCCAAACGACAACTGCCCTCTCTGTCCCTGGACAGATCACCCCACACCCAGAGTCACCTGACCCATTCCCTTAAAGGGACTACGCCCCAACAAACGTGACATGTGGGAGTCCTATTCTCATGTCCCCACTTTGTCCAGAGTTGTCATTGCTCCAGGATTATCCTGGAATTAAAGATCTGCCAACAGGACGTAAATGTGAGTGACCTAAGAGAAAAATTATCGAGGCATTAAAAAAAAATGTTTTTAAAAACTTTTTGTTGAACACTCTTGTCTATTATATAAAGAAATATTTTGGAAGGATGGAAAGATCAATTGACAGTCAAGAATCATCCAATCAGATAAAGGAAGGGCTATTTGCAATTGTAATGCGGGGCACCAAATTATTGTCCAGTGGCAGGAGTGTGAATGAACCTTTGGCCCATTCTCTTAGCCACTCTCTTTATATGGTTGATCCAGTGAGTTTCTGGTCAATGGCAATCGCCATAAGGGTGTTGTTGGCAGTGGATCCAGCAATGTTAATGCTGTTGAGTGTCAAGGGTTAGATTCTCTCTTCTTGGAGCTGGTCATTGCTTGGCACTTCAATGAATGGTGTGTGCCTCTGTCTGCCCAGGCCTGAATGTTGTCCGGGTATTGCTGCATACAGGCAGGGACTGAGTCAGTGTTTGGGGAGTTACAAATGATGCTGAACACTGAACCCTTATGACGGAGGGAAGATCATTGATGAAACAGCTGAAGATGGTTGGATCTCAGACACTCTCCTGAGAAACTCCTGTTGCGAGGTCCTGGGGCTGAGATGACTGACTTCCAATAACAACAACAACTTTCTTTTGTGTCGGGTATGAATCCACCCAGTGAAATGTTTTCTCCCCTATTGACATTGATGATTTTTATTGGAGCTTTTCGATGCAGACACTGTCACAAGTGGCTTCGACTTCAAGGGCAATCACTCTCACCTCAGCTAAATTCAGCTCACGTGTCCAAGATTGTGCCAATGTCTAGATTCAATTGGTGCTGGTGGAAGCTAAACTGAAGACCAGAGAGCAGTTTATTGATGTGTAAATGCTGCACTGTTGAAGATATCTTCCATCACTTTGCAGATGATTGGGAACAGACTGATGGGACGGTAATCACCCAGAGTGGATTGATTCTGCGATTTGAAGATGAAGCATACCTGGAGAATTTTTCACATTATTGTGAAGACGCCACAGTTGAATAGCTTTTTGAGGTACATGGTTAGTTCTGGGACACTAGTCTGCAGTACAGAGTGTTACCTGGATTCATAAACTCTCCTGAATCCAGAGGGCTCAGCTACTTCTGATATGATATGGAGTGAATCAAATTCGCTGAAGACTGCTGGGGACTTCAGGAGGAGGCTGGGATGAATCATCTATTCACCACTTCTACCTGAAGATGGTCCCAAATGCTTTTCAGCCTTGTCTTTTTGCACTGATCATAGAATCATGGAATCCCTACAGTGCAGAAAGGAGGCTTTTCAGTCTGTTGAGTCTGCACTGACAACAATCCCACCCAGGACCTATCCCAATAACCCCACATATTTATTCCACTAATCCCTAGAACCTATGTGATGTGCTGATATCTCCTTTCATTGAGGATCAATGTTTGTAGAACCTCCTCCACCTCCAGTGAGGTTGCTGTTGAATATAATTCTGCTACAATTCCTGGGACCCAATTTGCCCCACTCCCAATATTTCTCACGTACACAATGTCATGCACCATAAAAAACCCTGCAGACTGATATAAATCATGACTTGCTGTCAGATTGCTTTGGCTGGCCTTATCCCTCCCCAGCAAACTTGGAAATCCTGTCCTGAGATGCTGGTTCATTAACAACTCTGCTGGTGGGGCTCCCATTGTTGTAGGTGGAGTGGCTCAGTAGCTGAGAAGGATGAGTGAGATTCTGGCCTCCAAAGTCCCTCCTGCTTGCTTCTCTTGGCCAGAATTGAGAATTTGGACAGTTTGCTCAGTCAATCTATTGGATGCTGAGTGGTAAGGCACAGTCATAATGTGTTTCATTCCATTGAGTGTGATGAAGTTTTGAAATTCGGCGCTTATGAATGTGGGTGGAATTTTATGGCCCCGCTTGTCCCCAAACCATAAAATTCATCCCAAAGTCAACAGACATTCCCATGCTCTTCCCCACTCCTGCTCCAATTCCCATGGCGGATAGGGAAGTAAAATTCCGGGCTATGAATTCAGGTATTCCATGGGTGGAAAAATATTAGTAAAATCTTTCAACAGAAGCATGTGACGTAGGAGGATTTGCCTCAAAAATCTCCATCCCTTTCAAATGTGCATGAACAATGAGCAGAAACTGTGGGTGAGGTTTTCCAGCCACGCTTGTCCCAAGACTGGAAAATCCCATTCAAAATCAACGGACCTTTGCATAGTCCTGCCCGCTACAATTCCCATGGTGGGCGGGATAGCAAAATTTTACCCATTGTGTCCATGAATGGACAAAATGATTCATATGGATTCATAACCATGGCTGGCTGGACCATTGCCAAGGGCGCAGTGTTGTTCCAGCAGGAAACCTGTGTTGAAATTGACACTGAAATTGACACAGTGTTGACTTGCTCTCAATGTTAGCATCAAAGTCAGGCCACAAGATGTAACTCCTGACGAACATCTTCATCTTTCAGATGCCAGGATGAGTGGCTGGGTAATTCCATGAAGTTTGGTTCTCTGCTTGGTACAGGAATGATGTCACTTTACCACTATAATGTCACCATGGCAACAGCATTGATCCATGTGGGTAAGAAATGGTTTTGTATCTTGAGAAGCTGACTCGTTGGCATCCAGAAAGCATTTCGGTCTCACCTTGAAAAGCATTGGATTGGGACCAGTTCTGTACTGATTTGGTTTTCCAAGGCTGGGAAATATTTTGGAACATGCTTTGTTTACTGGAGACAGTAATGGAGTGTGTCAGTGTTTATTGGGGTTTATGGGGAGTGTGTCAGTGTTTATTGGGATTATGGGGAGTGTGTTAGTGTTTATTAGGGATTATGGGGAGGGTGTCAGTGTTTATTGGGGATTATGGGGAGAGTGCTGATGTTTATTGGGGATTATAGGAAGTGTGTCGGTGTTTATTGGGGATTATGGGGAGTGTGTCGGTTTTTATTGGGGATTATGGGGAGTGTGTTAGTGTTTATTGGGGATTATGGGGAGTGTGTCAGTGTTTGTTGGGGATTATGGGGAGTGTGTCAGTATTTATTGGGAATTATGGGGAGTGTGTCAGTGTTTATTGGGGATTATGGGGAGTGTGTCAGTGTTTATTGGGAATTATGGGGAGTGTGTCGGTGTTTATTGGGGATTATGGGGAGGGTGTCGGTGTTTATTGGGGATTATAAGGAGTGTGTTAGTATTTATTGGGGATTATGGAGAGTGTGTCAGTGTTTATTGGGGATTATGGGGAGTGTGTTAGTGTTTATTGGGGATTATGGGGAGTGTGTCAGTGTTTATTGGGGATTATGGGGAGTGTGTCAGTGTTTATTTGGGATTATGGGGAGTGTGTTAGTGTTTATTGGGGATTATGGGGAGTGTGTCGGTGTTTATTGGGGATTATGGGGAGTTTGTCGGTGTTTGTGGGGGATTACGGGGAGTGTGTTGGTGTTTATTGGGGATTATGGGGTGTGTGTCAGTGTTTATTGGGGATTATGGGGAGTGTGTCAGTGTTTATTGGGGATTATGGGGAGTGTGTCAGTATTTATTGGGGATTATGGGAAGTGTATCAGTGTTTCTGGGGGATTATGGGGAGTGTTAGTGTTTATTGGGGATTATGGGGAGTTTGTCAGTGTTTATTGGGGATTATGGGGAGCATGTCAGTGTTTATTGGGGATTATGGGGAGTGTGTTAGTGTTTATTGGGGATCATGGGGAGTGTGTCAGTGTTTATTGGGGATTATGGGGAGTGTGTCAGTATTTATTGGGGATTATGGGGAGTGTGTTAGTGTTTATTGGGGATTATGGGGAGTGTGTCAGTGTTTATTGGGGATTATGGGGAGTGTGTCAGTGTTTATTGGGGATTATGGGGAGTGTGTTAGTGTTTATTGGGGATTATGGGGAGTGTGTCAGTGTTTATTGGGGATTATGGGGAGTGTGTTAGTGTTTATTGGGGATTATGGGGAGTGTGTCAGTGTTTATTGGGGATTATGGGGAGTGTGTCAGTGTTTATTTGGGATTATGGGGAGTGTGTTAGTGTTTATTGGGGATTATGGGGAGTGTGTCGGTGTTTATTGGGGATTATGGGGAGTTTGTCGGTGTTTGTGGGGGATTACGGGGAGTGTGTTGGTGTTTATTGGGGATTATGGGGTGTGTGTCAGTGTTTATTGGGGATTATAGGGAGTGTGTCAGTATTTATTGGGGATTATGGGGAGTGTGTTAGTGTTTATTGGGGATTATGGGGAGTGTGTCGGTGTTTATTGGGGATTATGGGGAGTGTGTCAGTGTTTATTTGGGATTATGGGGAGTGTGTTAGTGTTTATTGGGGATTATGGGGAGTGTGTCGGTGTTTATTGGGAATTATGGGGAATTTGTCGGTGTTTGTGGGGGATTACGGGGAGTGTGTTGGTGTTTATTGGGGATTATGGGGTGTGTGTCAGTGTTTATTGGGGATTATGGGGTGTGTGTCAGTATTTATTGGGGATTATGGGGAGTGTGTCAGTATTTATTGGGGATTATGGGAAGTGTATCAGTCTTTCTGGGGCATTATGAGGAGTGTGTTAGTGTTTATTGGGGATTATGGGGAGTTTGTCGGTGTTTATTGGGGATTATGGGGAGCATGTCAGTGTTTATTGGGGGTTATGGGGAGTGTGTCAGTGTTTATTGGGGATTATGGGGAGTGTGTTAGTGTTTATTGGGGATCATGGGGAGTGTGTCAGTATTTATTGGGGATTATGGGGAGTGTATCAGTGTTTCTGGGGAATTATGGAGAGTGTGTCAGTGTTTATTGGGGATTATGGGAAGTGTGTCAGTGTTTATTGGGGATTATGGGGAGTGTGTCAGTGTTTATTGGGGATTATGGGGAGTGTGTCGGTGTTTATTGAGGATTATGGGGAGTGTATCAGTGTTTCTGGGGATTATGAGAGTGTGTCAGTTTTATTGGGGATTATGGGAAGTGTGTCAGTGTTTATTGGGGATTATGGGGAGTGTGTCAGTGTTTATGGGGGATTATGGGGAGTGTGTCAGTGTTTATGGGGGATTATGGGGAGTGTGTCAGTGTTTATTGGGGATTATGGGGAGTGTGTCAGTGTTTATTAGGGATTATGGGGAGTGTGTCAGTGTTTATTGGGGATTATGGGGAGTGTGTCAGTGTGTATTGGGGATTCTTTATATGTTACACTGTCAGTGTAACATACTGGATTTAAAATTGGTGTTGCTAAATTCTTACTGAGTTCACACCGTCAGTTCACAGCTTTCTCGACCTTGTGTTTATGTCTGTGCAGATGAGTTACAAGGCATTACTGTAACTGCGCAGAATTTGATTTCTTCTCCTCTCTCAGCTTTGTTACCATTGCTACCATCCCTCCCATGTCCAGCTGGAAAGCGGTGGCAATTAGCTCCTCTTCCTGTTACCATGTTTTCTCTGTGACACAGAAGTCTTTGAGACAATGTCATGATGATAAATTGAACATTTAAATAGCCTCCCTTAGCAGGATGTGACCAATCAGCAGAAGAGCACATTCCCTTGCCTGACATGAAGCCACCAGGAAAGAACAATGAAAGGATTTTGTTGATTGATATTAAATTGTTGTCTTTGTTGGAGGGATTTGGGTTGATCCAGTTTCTTCTCAGAGCCCAGTGGACAGGATTTTGAAATCTGAGTGAGTATCTGGTGTCAGACCTTCTGGGGCTCTGAAAGCCTGTGTGACACTTTCTAAAATGTGGTTAATCTGAGTAAATGATACAGAGTAGACCAGCTGATGGTCAGAGGGGATTCAATTTGAATCTGATACAGAAAACGCTCTGACATTCCTGAGATCAGGGAGGACATACAGTCCCTCCCTGGAGCGATAGAGAGAATATTGTCATGGCCCCTGTGCAAAGATCACACCCAAATTTCTGAAGTGTCCATGCTTTTTTGGACAGCGCAGTGACACTGTGGTTAGCGTTGCCACCTCACAGCACCAGGTTCCTGGGTTCGTTTCCAGCCTCAGGTCACTGCCTGTGTGGAGTTTGCACATTCTCCCTGTGTCTGCATGGGTTAACTCTGGGTGCTCCGGTTTTCTTCCCACATGTGCGGGTTAGGTGAATTGGCGATGCTAAGTTACCCTTAGTGTTGGGGGACTAGCTAGGATAAATGCATGGAGTTATGGGGATAGGGCCTGGGTGGGATTGTGGAAGTGAAAGACACTCCAGAGGGCCATTGTGGATAATAGCATCATGAGAATGGAGTGAGTGAAGCTGGGAGGATGGAACTCTCGAACTACCTGGATCTATTATAGTTTGCCTATTGCCGCAACAGGCCAACAGCAGATGCCATCTTCCTGGCCCTGCACTCAACCTGGAACACCTATATAACATCTATGTCAGACTCCTATTTATTAACTACAGCTCAGCCTTCAAATCTATTATTCGCACAAAACGTATCTCCAAATGCTGTGTCCTGGACCTCAGCTCCTCCCTCTGCGACTGGATCCTGAACTTTCTAACTCACAGACCACAATCAGTAAGGACAGGCAAGAACACCCCCTCCACAGTCATCCTCAACACTGGTCCCCTACAAGGCTGTGTTCTCTGCCCCCTACTATACCTCTTATATACCTATGTCTGTGTGGCCAAATTCCCCTCCAATTCGATTTTCAAATTTGCTGATGACACCACCATAGTGGATCGAATCTCACTGACAAGACAGAATACAGGAATGAGATAGAGAATCTATTGAATTTTTATGGCAACAATAATCTCTCCCTCAATGTCAACAAAACGAAGGAGATTGTCATTGACTTCAGGAAGCAGAAAGGAGAACATGCCCCTGTCTACGTCAATGACGATGAGTAGGAAGGAGTGAGAGCTTCAAGTTTTTAACTGTCCAGATCACCAACAACCTGTCGTGGGACACCCATGCCAACACTATATTTAAGAAAGCCCACTGACCACTCTACTTTCTCAGAAGACTAAGGAAATTTGGCATGTCTCACCAACTTTGACAGATGCACCATAGAAAGCATTCTTTCTGGTTGTATCACAGCTTGGAATGGCTCCTGCTCTGCTCAAGACTGCAAGGAACTACAAAAGATCGTGAATGTAGCCCAATCCATCACGCAAACCAGCCTTCCATTCACTGACTCTGTTCACACTTCTTACTGTCTTGGCAAAGCAACCAGCATAATTGAGGACCTCACGTACTCTCTTCCATCTTCTTCCTTCAGGCAAAAGATACAAAAATCTAAGGTCACGTACCAACCCACTCAAGAACAGTTTCTTCCTTGCTGCTGTCAGACTTATGAATGGGTTTACTTTGCAGTAAGTTGATCTTTCTCTATACCCTAGCTATGACTGTGACTGTGATACTACATTCTGTACTCTCTTATTTCTTTCTCTATGTTTTGTCTGTATGATGTGCAAGAAACAATACTTTTCATTATATGTTAATACATGTGACAATAATAAATCAAATCAAATCAAATAAAACATAGTCTTTACATAAAACAAAAGGTGAGGAAGTACGCGAGATAGATTGAGACAAGTTAAAGGAGAAATTATTAAATGATCCAAGTTGAACAAAGAAAAATACAGCACAGGAATGGTCCCTTCATCTGTCCAAGCCTGCACTGACCATGCTACCTGTCTGAACTAAAACCCCCTACCCTTCTGGGGACCATAACCCTCTATTCCCATCCTGTTCATCTATTTGTCAAGAAACCCCTTCAAACTCACTACCGTATCTGCTTCCATGACTTCCCCTGGCAGTGAGTTTCAGGCACCCACCACCCTCTGTGTAAAAAAATCTGCCTCACATACCTCCTTTAAACCTTGCTCCTCACACTTAAACCTATGCCCCCTAGTAATTGACTGTTCTACCCTGGAAAAAACGTTTCTGACTATCCACTCTGTCCCTGCCCCTCATAATCTTGTAGACTTCTATCAGGTTGCCCCTCAACCTCTGTCGTTCCAGTGAGAACAAGAGGAGAGGTTGAATGTCTCCAACCTCTCCTCATAGCTAATATCGTCCATACCAGGCAACATCCTGGTAAATCTTTTCTGTACCCTCTCCAAAGCCTCCACATCCTTTTGGTAGTGTGGCGACTAGAATTGAACACTATATTCCAAGTGTGGCCTCACTAAGGTTCCATAAAGCTGCAACATGAATTGCTAATTTTTAAACTCAATGCCCCGGCCGATGAAGGCAAGTATGCCATATGCCTTCTTGACTACCTTTTCCACTTGCATTGCCACTTTTGGTAATCTGTGTACCTGTACACACAGACCCTTTTGTCTATAATTCTCTTAAGGGTTCTGCCATTTACTGTACATTTCCTATCTTTATTAGACCTTCCAAAATGCATTACCTCACATTTGTCTGGACTAAACTTCATCTACCATGTCTCTGCCCAAGCCTCCAAACGATCTATGTGCTGCTAAATCCTCTGAATGTCCTCATTGCTATCTTCAAATCCACCAACATTTGTGTCAAAGGCAAACTTACTAATCAAGTAAGTTACGTTTTCCTTCAAATCATTTCTATAACGAACAGCAAAGCTCCCAGCACTGATCTCTGAGGAACGCCACTTGTCACAGCTCTCCATTCAGACACACACCCTTCTACAGTGCAGAAGGAGGCCATCCGGCACGTGCAGTCTTCATCGACCAAATCCCACCCAAGCCCTATCCCCATAACCCCACTCAGTTTCTCGGCTAATCCCTCTAATCTACTTATACCTGGACACCAGTATGGCCAATCCACCTAACCCGCACATCTGTAGACTGTGGGAGGAAGTTGGAACATTCAGAGGAAAAGCATGCAGTCACAGGGAGAGTGCGCAAACTCTGCACAGACAGCCATCCGAGCTGGGAATCGAAACCAGGTCCTTGGCACTGTGAGGCAGCAGTGCTAACCACTGTGGCATCGTGCCTCTTCATCTCTCCAATGCTACAGCAATGACCTTGGAAAGGACTCATTGGCGTTAAAGAGCTTTGGGTTGGCCTGTTAAAGGTGCCGTATAGAAAAGTACATTAATTATGCCTTCTTTCCACTGTACTCACATTCTCTGTAGCTTCGTTGTGAAGGGGGTTGTGAAAACAGTAACTCGATGTGTTAAGTGAACCTTGCCCTCTGTCTGTTTCCGTTGAACATACACTAAAGGCAAGACCCGTGTCCCCTTCCTTTCTCAAACTGGTCCAGGCCTCGCACTCATAATGAGCTCTGTTGACTGTTGGGTTAATTTTTTTTTTACCCATTTCTCCTGATAATGTTTGAATAAATATGAGCTGTTATGGATCATTAGCTGGAAACTCACAACCTGGATATTTTCGCCCTCTGACCTCTTATCTCTGCCACCTCCCCATGCTGTCATTATTCAACTGTTTCATTAACACAATGATTTCAATGTGCTCAGTCTCTCCATGAGGAGCCCATGGTCTTGCAGCCCTGATTGCGCAGGAGAGAGCAAATGTAATTGGCCATTAAGATCTTACCTACCACAGGCACGACAAAGCTCATCAATCATGGGCTGCCTTCAGCACAGTATGAGCCTCCTGAACCCAGAGACAGATCGCTCTCCGAGCAACACGCACTTCCTCTGAGGTGAGCGAGTTCCAGCACAGAGGGGGACACCAGAGGTATCTGGATGAAAATCGGAATGTTCGTGCAAACATTCACCCCAAGCGAAATGAAACGCTGTCCGGTGTTAACTGGCGTTCTCCATGGGACAATGGAAAAGAAAAGATACAATATTTATCAAGAATTGTAGAGAGGAAAGGTTACCCTGAGAGTGAGGGAGGGAGTACATGGACAGCCACGGTTGGAGTGGAAATTTGGGAGAGAGCTACACGTGGAATAACAGAAATATTTCGTTAGTATTGGGAGATAGAAAAGAGTTACTGGGTAACATTAGAGACAGGGTATCACAGTAGCATACTGGTTAGCACTGCTGCTTCACAGCTCCAGGGTCCTGGATTTGTTTCTTGGCTTGGGTCACTGTCTGTGTGGAGTTTGCACATTCTCCTCGTGTCTGCGTAAGTTTCCTCTGGGTACTCTGGTTTCCTCCCACAGTTCAAAGATGTGCAGGCTAGATTAATTGGCCATGCTAAGAAATTGCACCTTAGTGTCCAGGGATGTGTTGGTTAGAGAGATTAGTGGGTTTAATATGTAAGGATATGGGGGTAGAGCCTGGCTGGGATTGTGTTCAGTGCAGACTCGAAGGGCCTCTTTCTGCACTGTAGGATTTTATGATCTTTGATTAGTACTGCTACATCAAAATGCCAAGGACTTCGGTTCAATTCCCGGCTTGGGTCACTACGTGTGCAGAGTCTGAATGCTCTCTCTTTGTCTGTTTTTTTCGGGTGCTCCGGTTTCCTGTCTCAATCTGAAAGATATGCTGGTTAGATGGATTGATCATGCTAAAGTCTCCCTTAGGTGTCGGAGTGTGCCGAATATGAGATTTTCACAGTAACTTCATCGCAGTGTTAATGTAAGCCTACTTGTGACACTAATGAATAAAACTAGAATTACGCACAGATTAATAGTTTATGTGGCAAGACCCAGCATTTGTTGCCCATTATGGATTATCATTGAACTGAGTGGTTGCTTGCCATTTCAGAGGATGGTTAAAAGTCAACCATATTGTTGTGGATCTAGAGTCACATGTAGACCAGGCCAGGTAAAGGGCGGCAGATTTCCTTCCCTAAGTGAATGAGATGGGTTGTGAACAACAACCTGGGATAGATTCACGGTCACCATCACCGAGGTAAGCTTTTTAATTCAGGTTTTATTAATTGAATTTAAATTCTACAGCTAATGTGGTGGGACTTGTGTCCCCACAGCCTGCGCCTCTGGATTACCCATCCAGTGGCATTTCCTAGTGATGTTACTCCCTCACCAATCCTACGAGGAAGTGTTGAGTTTGTGTTTTTCTATGCCTGTTCATGAACAGAACTCCCATTCACTTGATGAAGGGGCAGCGCTCTGAAAGTTCGTGACTCATACTATCAAATAAACCTGTTGTACTTTAACCTGAAGTTGTGAGACATCTTACAGGGAGCAACATCACCAAGAGACGCCACTGAAATTGTAATCCAGGGGCCCGGGCTGATGCTCTGGGAACATGAATTCAATTCCCACTAGGGCGGCTGGTGGAATTTAAAGTCATTTAATAAATCTGGAAAATAAAACTAGCTTCAGTTGGCCACGACAACTATCATTGATTGTCATCAAAACCCATCCAGTTTGCTAATGCCCTTTGGGGAAGGAAATCTGCTGTCCTTACTTGGCCTGGCCTACATGTGACTCCAGAGCCACAGCAACGTGGCTGATTCTTAACCACCCTCTGGACTAGCAAAACACTCAGTTCAAGGGCAATTGAACTTGTACAGTAAACGCTGACCCTTGCCAGCAATGCCCACGTCCCGTGAAAGAATAAAGAGAAAAAAAGGAACTGGTGATCATTTTGAGGTTTTTGTCTCCAGAATGTCTCTCCATTCCTCCTCTGCCAATGGCGATCCAGGTCTCAGTAAAAGGCTTTTTTTCCCTTCCTTGAGCTGCTTCAGGCAGATAAAGCCGCCATTCGACCCATCGTTAATCCAGGAAGCAGACTACAGTTCCAACATGGCAGCTTGATATTTGCTGGAAGATTACAGGTTTCAATACCCGAACCATTAACCCACTCCATAAACTAATCAGTCCTGGGATTGGATCAGTACAATTGGGCAACTTAGAACATAGAACATAGAACATTACAGCGCAGTACAGGCCCTTCGGCTCTCCATGTTGCGCCGGCCAGTGGACCCTCTAACCTAATCTATTCCAATATCATCCATATGCCTATCCACCAAACATTTGAATGCCCCCAAAGTAGGTGAGTCCACAACTGCTGCAGGCAGGGCATTCCACGCCCTCACCACCCTCTGTGTGAAGAACCTGTCTCTGACATCCGTCCTATAACTACCACCTCTTAATTTAAAGTTATGTCCCCTCGTGTTGGTCATCACCATCCGAGGAAAAAGGCTCTCACTATCCACCCTATCCAATCCCTTGATCATCTTATACGCCTCAATTAGGTCACCGCGTAACCTTCTTCTCTCTAATGAAAATAACCTCAGGTCCCTCAGCCTTTCCTCATAAGGCCTTCCCACCATACCAGGCAACATCCTGGTAAACCTCCTCTGCACCCTTTCCAATGCTTCCACATCTTTCTTATAATGCGGCGACCAGAACTGTACGCAATACTCCAAGTGCGGCCGCACCAGAGTTTTGTACAGTTGTAACATAACCTCACGGCTCCTAAATTCAATCCCTCTACCAATAAAAGCTAACACACCGTACGCCTTCTTAACAACTTTATCAACCTGGGTGCCAACTTTCAAAGAGCTATGTACTTGTACCCCAAGATCCCTCTGCTCAACAACACTATTAAGGGTCCTTCCATTAGCCCTATATTTCATATGCCTGTTATTCCTACCAAAGTGAATCACCTCACACTTATCCGTATTGAATTCCATTTGCCACCTCACGGCCCAGCTCTGCAACCTATCTATGTCCCTCTGCAAACTGTAACATCCATCCTCGCTGTCTACAACTCCCCCCACTTTGGTATTGTCAGCAAATTTACTAATCCAACTCTCTACACCCTCATCTAGGTCATTTATAGAAATGACAAATAGCAGTGGCCTGAAAACAGATCCTTGAGGTACACCACTTGTAACTGCACTCCAGGTTGAATATTTCCCATCAACCACCACCCTCTGTCTTCTATCAGCTAGCCAATTCCTAATCCAAACTGCTAAATCACCTTCAATCCCATGCATCTGCACTTTCTGCAGTAGCCTACCATGGGGAACCTTATCAAACGCTTTGCTAAAATCCATATACACTACAACAACTGCCTTACCCTTATCTACCTCTTTGGTCACCTCCTCAAAAAACTCAATAAGGTTTGTGAGGCACGACCTACCCTTCACAAAACCGTGCTGACTATCCCTAATCAATTTATTTCTTTCTAGATGCTTATAAATCCTATCCCTTATAATTCTTTCCAAGACTTTGCCCACAACAGAAGTCAGGCTCACCGGTCTATAATTTCCAGGATGGTCCCTACTCCCCTTTTTGAACAAAGGGACAACATTTGCCATCCTCCAGTCTTCCGGCACTATACCTGTAGCTAACGACGACATGAAGATCAAAGCCAAAGGCTCTGCAATCTCCTCTCTAGCCTCCCAGAGAATCCTGGGGTAAATCCCATCTGGCCCAGGAGACTTATCAATTTTCATACCCTCAAGATTCGCTAACACCTCCTCCTTATGAACCTCAATCCTGCCCAGTCTACAACCTAGTATCGCAGTATTCTCCCCGACAACATTGTCTTTCTCCTGCGTGAATACTGACGAAAAATACTCATTCAGTGTCTCTCCTATCTCCTCAGGCTCCACGCACAACTTCCCACTGCTATCTCTGACTGGCCCTAATCTTGCCCTAACCAATCTTTTATTATTTATATACCTGTAAAAAGCTTTAGGATTCTCCTTAATCCTATCCACCAAAGTCTTCTCGTGTCCTCTTCTAGCTCTTCTCAACTCCCTCTTTAGCTCCTTCCTGGCTGATTTATAGCTCTCCAGTGCCCTAACTGAGCCTTCACGTCTCATCATTATATAAGCCTCCTTCTTCCTCTTCACCAGAGATTCAACTTCCCTAGTACACCATGGTTCCCTCACTCGACCACTTCCTCCCTGCCTGGCAGGTACATATTCATTAAGGACATGCAGAAGCTGTTCCTTAAATATGCTCCACATTTCAGATGTCCCCAGCCCCTGCAATTTCCTGCTCCACCCTATGCATCCTAAATCTCTCCTAATAGCCTCATAATTACCTTTCCCCCAGCTATAACTACTGTTATTCGGTACGTGCCCATCCCTTTCCATCACTAAGGTAAACGTAACCGAATTGTGGTCACTATCACCAAAGTGCTCACCCACCTCCAAGTCTAACACCTGGTCTGGTTCATTACCCAATACCAAATCCAATATAGCCTCACCTCTTGTTGGCCTATCTACATACTGAGTCATGAAACCTTCCTGCACACATTGAACAAAAACTGACCCCTCTAACGTACTTGAACTATAGCTTTTCCAATCGATATTAGAAAAGTTAAAGTCCCCCATTACAACTACTCTGTTACTTTCACACCTATCCAGGATCAACTTTGCAATCTCTTCCTCTACTTCTCTGGAACTTTTTGGAGGCCTATTTGGTTGTCTATTCAGCCTATAAACTTGGCTGAATAGACAACCAAATTCACAGATCTCTTCATTTTACTGGACATTGAGATGTAAAATGGATTCGCTATGACTCATGTCGCACCACTTAACCCTTCGTGTGCAGAAGAACTTCCAGAGTCCTAAGTGTTCCTTAATCCCAAACTGATCTCTCTCTGTTTAGATTCGCTTGTCGTGGATCTGGTATCCACCGTAAATTTTATTTTTTCTAACAGATTAAGTGGAGCCAGGAGTTTTCCTCCCAGCGTTACTGTGCTCCTGATGGCTGTGATTAACCCTTCCCTGGTGCTTACCCAAAGGTCACTGATTGCATGCAGAAGCGCGACGCATTTGCCCAATTCTGGGCCAGCTTTAGGCCTCCCAGACATCGCGACAGCCCACAACTTTCTGTAGAGTTTGCAGCCAGCACCGAGGATGTTGAGAGCTTTTACTCTGCGTACTCTTTGCACGCTGGACCTTGACTACGAACGTCGTTTGAGACTAAGATAGCTTAAATCGGAACAGCATTTGGCACGTCCATCATTGTGGGATACGGACAGGCCATCTGCTAAAGACATCCGGCTGGAATTCCAGCTCCTTCCCGGATGTATATATATTATGAGCATCTGCCGAGTCTTGGCACCGGGTCAGCTATGTATGGGAAACAGACGGGGGGGTGGTGGAGAAAGTAAATGTTATTGCAGAAACTCAGCCTTTTGAGAAGGTATCATTGACCAGCCCAGCACAATGGTGCAGAGTGTTGGGGAATAACGGCAGCTGGCATCGAGAGAACATAAGATCATAAGAAATAGGAGCAGGAGTAGGCAATCGAGCCCTTCGGACCTGTCCCACCATTCAATAAGATCATGGCTGATCTGAAGTGGATCAATTCCACTTTCCTGCTTTCTCCCCATAACCCTTAATTCCCTTGTCTATCAGAAACTTATCTACCTGTGACTTAAATATATTCAGCGAGTAGCCTCCACCGCTTCAATGGGCAGAGAATTCCAGAGACTCACCACGCTTTGAGTAAAGAAATTTCTCCTCAACTCCAATCTAAACGTCCCCCCTTATTTTGAGGCTGTGCCCTCTAGTTCTGCTATCCTTTCTAAGCGGGAGGAATCTCTCTACCTCTACCCTACCTATCCCATTATTATATCTTATATGTCTCTATAAGATCCCCCCTTAGTCTTCTAAACTCCAACGAGTACAGACCCAGTCTATTCAATCTCTCCTCATAGGCTAACCCCCTCATCTCCGGTATCAGCCTAGTGAACCTTCTCTGCACTCCCTCCAAGGCCAATATATCCTTCCACAAATGCGGTGACCAAAACTGCACACGGTACTCAGTTGCGGCTTCACCCGTACCCTGGACAGTTGCAAAGAGCCTGAATTTGTTACCCTACCCATTAAATCCCAGCTTGGGATGTTGACTCCACTGACTAAGATTGATCGATTTGCATTGGCTTTCAAGGAGAACAGAGTGAAGGAGGGTAGTTGGAGTGGAAATGGAAGTTGGCCATGATCTAATTGAATGGTTGTACAATTTGAGAAGCTGAAAGGCCTGTTCCCGTATTCCATCCCATTGGAGAATTTGCCTGTATCACGGTGGGACAGTTCCCATTTGTAACCAAACTCCAGCCAACATTCAAGGGCTATCAGGTCCTCACACAGCACAGGAAGAATGATCTCTTCACTTTCACAAATACATTATCATATCTTTAGTGAAAATGCTTCATGGCCAATGGATTTCTTCCAAAATGCCATTATTATATAGGCCAATAGAGTAACTAATTGACATGCAGCTAGTCAAAGGGCAGAATGTGGAGTTTTTGCATGTTCTCCCTGTGTCCGCGTGCGTCTTCTCCAGGTGCTCGAGTTTCCTCCCACAGCCCAAAGATGTGCAGGTTAGTTTGAAGTCCAAACAGGTTTATTCGTAGCAAACGCCGCAAGCTTTCGGGACAGCCTGTCCCTTCGTCAGGTGGCTAGGAGTTCTGGTCGTAAAAATGACACAAGTTTAGCCGGCATCTCCATATCAGGTTAATTTGATCAGCCATGCTAAATTGCCCCTTAGTGGGGATTAGTGGGTAAAATAATTGGGGTTATGGGGATAGGGTCTGGGTGGGATTGTGGTCGGTGCAGACTCGATGGGCTGAATGGCTTCCTCATGCACTGAAGGGATTCTATGAATTTTCCAGCTTGGAGACTAAGGGCGGAATTTTCCAATTCTGGGGACTCGGTGAGAAAAGCAGTGCGTAGCTCACCAGTGTGGCTTTACTTGCCATATTGTCCAACACTTAGAAACAAAATCCTGGAGGCATGACAGGGTAGTGCCTGAATATGGACAAAGACAACCCAACGTTATAGATAACGGGAACCCCACCCCAACACATAAAGACAACAATTACCCACAGATAAGAGCAACTCTCTCTGCTACACATACAAGAGCAACTCCCCCTTCCCCCGTCTCCCTCTCCCTTGAATAAAGGCAACCATTCTTACATTTCCCAAACAGTTGTGACCCCTGTGGAATTCGCTACTCCAAAGTGCGGTGGATGCTGGGACAGTGAATACATTTAGGGAGGATTTGGACAGATTTTTAATTGGTAATGGGTTGAAGGGTTATGGGGAGAAGGCAGGAAAATGGGGAAAAGCCATGATTGAATGGCTGAGCGGACTCGATGGGCTGAATGGCCTAATTCTGCTCGCGTACATTATGATTTTATGAACTCTCCACCCACTCCCCTGTACAGGAGGAACTTCCCCAATGAGTTCCCCTGGCACTACCCGCTGCCACTGTGGCAGGGTTTAAGAAGAGACAAAAGGGTGAGAGAGAGAGAGAGAATTTGAGGGTGAGGGGGACTTTCAGAGTTTAGGGCCTTGGCAGCTGAAGGAATGGTCACCAAAGGGGGAAGCAAGAAAAAAAATCAGAGATTTGCAAGCTAGCAGAATGTTTACAATTTCATTCTCGGTACGTAGGCATCGGTAGTAAGTTTGGCATTTATTGCCCAACCCTAATAACCTGCTACAGCTGAGTTATTTGCTGAATATTTCAGAAGGCAGTTAAGAGCCAGCCACATTGCTGTGGATTGGAGTTACATGTAGGCCAGACCAGGTAAGGATGGCAGATTTCCTTCCTCAACGGATATTAGTGACCCAGATGGGGTTTTTACGATCTGTTAATTTCATGACTATGCGGTAGTTAAAATGACACTTCCACCCTCATTATTAGCAATCATCAAACGTGAGAGAGTGATGATCTAGGAACGGGAGTAAAATAATATGGAGCGTAAATTTAAAATTCAATAATCATTACAGCTTTTGACTTGAAACTAGACATCAATCATACTTTACAAAGATGTACGTAGCTTACACAGATCTTTCAGAATTCTGGGACTCTGGCAGTGAATCAGTCTTGTTATATTTTATTTCATGATATGTAATGAGATTCTGATCTTTATTCCTGTGGGTCTCCATCATGGAACAACAGCAACAGATGTCCCATCACTACAGTAAGGTTAGAGGGTCAGCTGATAACCAATGGGATTATATACCATGGTCAGCTGACCATACAGTAAAGTTAGAATAAGGTCTCTGTATCCAATTGGTGCTGTATCTGCCCAGGGACATGGAGTTGGGTAGCTCAGTTGGGTGGTTGCCTGGTTTGTGAAGTGGAGTGAAGCCAACAGCGCAGGTTCAATTTCTGAGGTTATTCATGAGACCTTCTAATTCATGTCAATTATTTTTAAAAAAAAATCATTTTTGGGGTGTGGGCATCATTGGCATTTATTACCCATCCCAAGTTGCCCTTGTTCAGAGGGCAGTTGAGATTTTAACCAGATTACTGCAGTTCTGGAGTCACACGTAGGCCCATGCCAGGTAAGGATGGCAGATTTCCTTCCCTAAAGGGCATTAGTGAACAGATGGGTTTTACCCAACGATTGATAATAATTTCAGGGTCATCAGTAGATTCTTAATTCTAGATTTTTATTTATTGAATTCAACTTCCACTGTCTGCCATGGTGGGATTTGAACCTGCGTCCCCACACCATTAGCTGAGTTTCTAAATTAATAGTCTAGCAATAACACCACTCGGCTTTCGGCTTCCCTACATGGTCTTGCCTCTAGCCTGAGGTGTGCTGATTCTCAGGTTAAATTGTCACTAGTCAGCCCTCCCCCTCAAAGGGAAGTGCAGCCGATGGTCATCTGACACTATGGCGACTGCCCTGGGAGTATTTGATGGGGCAACGCAGGGGACAGTGTTACTGTAGCTGAGTACTCGAGCTAAGTAGGTGACGAGTGAGTGACACAGTGGATTGTATGACCCGATGTGTTAGTGTCGAGATTGAATCTCTGTTTCCAGGGGAGGGTGGCAATAAGATTAGTGCCGGCGTAGAGTTAGGAGGTGGTGGGCAGATGTGGGCATTCTCATAAGAGCTGGCAGCAAAATGAAGTAATGCTGGGTTAGTGGGTATCAAAACAATCGCCCACATCTCACTTGTATCCACCAACTCTGTACAAAGAAAGCATTCTCCCACTGACCATATAACCTCTGTGGAACTGAGATTTGGGGTGGGGGGTGCAGAATTTCACTAAAAACACAAAAGAAAATACTCAGAAGTCATGGGGATTGTATCAATTGAATGGTCAGTTTTGGTAAGGGAAAAGTGAAAGCCAAGGAATTGTCCCAATGACCTCTGAACCCTAACCCCAAACTCTAGACTTAAGTCACTGGCCTATCGAAGGTCACATGTTTTGGTGACCTCTGTCACACAGTAAATGCAACCCGAGCTGTATCCGGTAGTTTTACGAATGCCCTGGAGTTTGGGGTTATGTAGACATTGAGGTTGGTTCCGCACACCAGCAGTTGCTCCGAAGGATAGTCACTCAGTACAGCCCTGATTTTACAATCTGTGCTCTCTCCGAGCTTGGCCCACGGGGAGAGCTAAATTCACCCACAGAGATCATTAGTTAGCACTTTGATTTGTTATTGCTCCTTTCAATTTGTTTATTGAATTACACCCTCTCCGTGAACTCCCTTAGATCGCTCTTTGTGGGCTAAATGTTGCTTGTCTTCACATTTCCTCTGTACTGACCCCTTTGTTTGTGTAGTTACGGGGGAGTTATTGCCGTGTGGAAGCTGTGCACTGCTGAAGAGGGTGGAGAGGGTGTGATTTATTCATCAGCCTGAGGCTGTGAAGTGCAGAATGTGAACTTTACACTCCATGAGGGAATGCCTCGACCCACAGTGTTTTGCACTTACTACAGGTGCACTACAACATCTCTTAATCATTCTTCCTGTTCCAAAACATTTCTTCCCTTTAAAAGAGAACCCTATCTCGCAGAAATGTTAAACAAGCTGCAAAGAATTGCTCAGAATTTTCACTGCAGAAGTAGGCCATTCAGCCCGAGATACACTGCTGTTAACATCTCACACAAGCCTCCTCCAATCCCTCCTCATCTCACCCCCTCAACATAACCTTCTGTTACTTTCTCCCTCATGTGTTTACCTAGCTTTGTCCTACTGGATGGCACAGTGGTTACCATTGCGGCCTCACATTTCCAGGAATCTGTGTTCGATTCCCGGCTTGGGTCAGTATCTGTGCAGAATCTGCACATTCTCCCCATGCCTGCATGGGTTTCCTCTGGGTGCTTCAGTTTCCTCCCACAGTTTGAAAGACGTACTGATTAGGTGCGTTGGCTGTGCTAAATTCTCCCTCAGCGTACCCGAATGTGGTGACTAGCAAATTTTCACAGTAACTTCACTGCAGTGTTCATGTCAGCCAATTAATAAATTAAATATAGTGCTAAGCCTGGGTGCAAGATTCACTTTCTCACCAGTCTCTGGGTTAAAGCATCTCTCCTGAATTTCGTGTTGGATTCCTGACAGAAGATATTACGTCTGTGTCCGCACCAGCAAAGTCTTAGGACCTGGTGAAACCCAGAGATCGCAAATCTCACCAGCACGACTGTGGTATCCGATGTTCACCAACCCTCGCCAGTGGCAAAATCTGTGAACCAAATTTCACCCCATTCTGATAAATTTAAATCTAATGAAACATCCTCACTCACAAGATTTTCATATCTTGCTGACTGTTACAATAGGTTCATCCAGATGATGACTGGCGTGGGCTCATTGGACCGAAGGGTCTGTTTCCCATTCTGTGTTGTTCTTAGTTAGATGTGAACCTCTTGAGGGGGTTCCTCTGGAGAGGCAAAAGTCAATATATCTCCTGGACGAGAGGGACATGAGCCGCAGTAGGAGATCCAACAGGACACTCAGGAGAAATGCTTTACCCAGAGAGTGGTGAGAATGTGGATCTTGTTCCCACAGCTTAGCTCTTTAAGGCTTACATTAACACTGCAATGAAGTTACTGTGAAAATCCCTAGTTGCCACCCTAACATCTGTCTGAATACACTGAGGGAGAATTTAGCATGGCCAATGTGCCTAACCTTTCAGACTGTGGGGGGAAACTGGAACACCTGGAGGAAACCCACGCAGACACGGGGAGAACATGCAGACTCCGCACAGACACAGGTTGACAACTGCCATGTTGGCACATTGGCAGGATTTGAACCTGGGATGCCAGTGCATTACTCTGGCTCTCTGGATTACTGGTGGACACTCCACCTCGCTGTCACCTCCCCTATCAAACCATTTCATAAACCTGATGACATTTAGTCAGTTTCATTTTCATTACAACCTTACCCATGTTTGGCTTGATGCCATGAGATCCCAGGGATCTGGAGTTAACGATGAGGGAGTCTCCCTGAATGTGCCGCTACCACAGGGGAGCTGGTGGTGTGTAGTACTGTCACTGGACCACTAACCCAGAGACTTATTCATAATGAAATGTTATTGAATCTCGGATGGCCAGGAGTGACGACAAGTTAATCCCCTCGGCCCAGGGGGGCTGAAGCCAGGTGAGGTATCGGGCTGTCCCTTAGAGTGAGATTGGACCCGAACGCCGCCCTTCCCAGCCACTAATGATGCCCAGAATGTGACCTGCTCCCCTTCCCCTAGAGAGTCTCAGTAACTGGTGTGAAAATCTGCACTTAAATCCTTAAATCTCTTGAGCTCAATTGTTGGAAATGGCTGCTGTCATTTTAACACAAAAAGTCTGTAATTATAACACTGATTGAGAGACAGAGGTTACTTTGACTGTAGGATCACTTACACAGTTACTGAAGTGGCTGAGTTTTGCCATCTGATTCCAGTTAATGGAACGTAAACAAGCATTCTAAGTTATTACGATGCAGGAGTCGGCTTATATCAAAGTCCAAAGATGGTTTCAATCTTCATCTGGGGTCTGCTTTTCTCAGATTAATGTTACAGACAGTCGTATAGGAAGGAGCAAATGGTTTGGTGCGGGGTGAGCAGTCCGAGGGATTCGGTTTCACAGAATTCAAAAACTGCCCCCTCAAAAATTATAGAGGATTTGAGCTTTTACAGGTCAGGTGCATCCCGGTTAAAGAAAGACCCTGTATTTAGAAAGTGTCCTTGCCTGATTATCTGTGGAGCATTTTGAGATGCCCAGGGGTTTTGAATACTAACATCATCAGTGTGTGTTCTTTGATGATTCCATGCATCTTTTGATTTTGGTTAAAGTCAGACAGAGAATCGGATACCGTTATCACTCAGGAAAGACTTCTGCATTTCATTTCACCTCTGCTGCCTTCGACTTTGCCATTTCCTCTCCTCCAGCTTTCTATCAGTCCGTAACTTCTTCAAACCCGTTACACCTCTAACCTTTTCCAGTTCTTCCAAACGGTCACAGTCTCGCAGCATTAACTATCTTCCTCTCCCCACAGATAATGTCCAGTCTGCTGAATATGTCCTGCACTTTTAACACTGCTGCCTCCCAGCGCCAGGGACCCGGGTTCAATTCTGGCTTCGGGTCACTGTCTGTGTGGAGACTGCATGTTCTCCCCATGTCTGCGTAGGTTTCCTCCAGGTGCTCTGGGTTCCTCCCACTATTCAAAAATGTGCAGGATGTGTGGATTAGCTGTGATAAATGTGTAAGGTTATGGGGACAGGGCAGAAGGGTGAGGCTGGGTAATGGTGGGCTAATCTCACATTTTGGTGCTTGTTCACCTGTGCGATATCTTAGGCCACCCGTTACACAACTCCTTTGATTTTCATGATGGAATGTATTTCCCATGAGGCGTCTGTCCTCTGGCCATGATGTTTGTTGAGGGATTAATATCATCCAGGATGGTGGAGAGAAAGTTCCACAGACCTGAGTGGAAGATTCAAATCAGGGACATCTCCAATCAAAATCATCTCTAAAGTATGAAAGCTGTAACAAAGGAATGGGAGAGCCCGGGTTCAGTATGGGATCTTGCATAATTTACACACTAAGAACATGGCAGCATCACAATAGGCACTTCCCAGCCTTCTGCATCATGTGAGCTGGGACACCCAGAGTCAATAAATAGAAAAAAATACTCAAACATTTCTCTCCCCCCCCCACCTCCAATTCTCCCCAACTGCACCCTCCCACCCACTCTGGAAATTGAAACCAAGTCAGGAGATCAGGATTTTTTTTTAAACAAAATCAGGGTTTTTTTTTAATGACAATTGACAATGCTTTTATAGTCATCGTTCAACTTTTAATTCAAGTTTCGCTATCTGCCTTGGTGGGATTTGAACCTGGATCCCCAGAGCATTAAGGTGGTTTCTGCTTTACAATATTGCTACACCACCGCCTCACCTCTGGAAATCCCCATGCAAATATCTCTGCAGATCTATCTTTTTCTCCTTATTTGAGTCTTATCTTCATAAGATCATAAGATAAAGGAGCAGAATTAGGCCGTTCAGCCCATTGCGTCAGCTCTGCCATTCAATCATGGCTGATAATTTTTTCAACCCCATTTTCTCACCTTTTCCCCGTAACCTTTGACTCCCTTAATGATCAAGATCCTATCTACCTCAGTCTTAAGCAAATTCAATGACCCAGCCACCACTGTCTTCTGTGGCAATGAATTCCACAGTTTCACCACCCTCTGGCTAAAGAAATTCCTCCTCATTTTTGTTCTAAAGGGTTGTCCCTTTACTCTGATGTTGTGCCCTGGATCTTAGTCTCTCCTACTAATGGAAACACCTTCCCCACATCCGCTCTATCCAGGCCTTTCAGTATTGTGTTAGCTTCAATGAGATTCCCCCCTCTCATCCTTCTAAACTCTATCGAGTGCAGACTCAGAATCCTCAGACGCTCCTCATATGTCAAGCCTTTCATTCCCGGGATCATTCTTGTGATTGTCCTTGTGGACTCTCACCAGTGCCAGCGCATCTCCCACTTTGGCTCAGCCGCCCTCATACCTGTTTCATTGGCCGGATGTTAGTTTTCCTTTGATAATGCTGTGGGGTATTTCACTGTGTTAAAGTTACCTCACAAACGCGAATGCAATAAAAAAACGGACAGGAAAACCTTTCACGGAACAAGAAATAAAAAGCAAATTTTATGATGACAAGTTGTACATTTCTTGAGGTTGAAGGGACAGTGATGATTAATTCCCCATCAGGAATCAGTATCCTTATACCTGTAACAAGTACATTCTCAAAGGGACAGCAAGCTTTTAACTTTAACCGTTCCCTAAGCCTGGCTGGATAACTGATGGAAGAGTCAGGGAGAGATGCTGCCAACTTTCTGGGAGTAATTGGAATCCTTGTGACTCCTGCCGCTCCCTTCCTTTCCCAAACAGTTGTAGTGGAATGCCAGGATCTGGAATCAGCAGAGAACAGAATGATTAGAGAAAAGTAGGACCAGATGACAGCTCCCAGTAACATTGGGCACCCAGCCATGTTTTAAATTCAGGGCAGCATTATTAAAGAGGCCCAGGCACTAAGCTGCACCAAATGGAATATTTTCACTGATGGATATCTAAGCGACTGGCTCAGCAGGAGGTGAATCAATGTTAGGCTTGTTAAGTGTATATCACTGGGAACCATCAAAATAATCCAGTTCAATTGGGTCTTGCTGCGATTCCTGTTTCCTGGCTCCTGGAGTGGAAAATGCTGCATCGCAGCGAAACGTTTCATGAATGACATGGTCGGTGAGAAAGAAAAACAAGGATCGTCAGGAAATTTGAGTTTTGTGGCACATTTCTTTGCGAATCTTTCCTTTTCTTTGCAGCAGCCCCATGGGGCGGAGGGTGATTTGTTTCCACTCTGGTTTAATGGGTTCTTTTTTCCCTATTCATTTATGGGACACGGACTTCGCTGCCTGACCTGTGTTTATTGTCCATCCTTGGAAACCCCTGAGAAGGAAAGGTTTGCGAGGCCATTCCAGAGCGCGGTTGAGATTCAACCACATTGCTGTGGCCCTGGAGTCACGTGTAGGCCAGACCGGGTAAGCAAGGCAGAGTTCCTTCCCCTAAAAGACATTAGTGAACCAGATGGGTTTTTCCGACAATGATTTCATGGTCATCAGTAGCTTCTTCATTCCTGATATTGTTTCATCGAATTAAAATTCCACCATCTGCCTTGGTGGGATTCAAGTCCCCCAGAACATTAGCTGAGTTTCTGGTTTAATAGTTTAGCGATAATACCACTAGGCCATTGCCTCCCCTGATGAGATGGCAGACAACTTCAGTACGTGGTCTGTAGATTCTCCAACGGAGTGGGGACAGATCATGCTCAAAGGCTTGGGTAACTGGGTTGTTTGAAGCTTTGGTCTCTCTCTCTCTGATACCCCGGCTTAGCCTCTGCCTGTTCCTGATGAAGCCCCTTGAGATGCTTGGTGCCTCCCCGACAGAATGTTCTCCACTTTGGTCAGTCACTGACTCTCCCATGAGTCTGTGGGCATGCTTGATCTCGTTAGGGGTGCTTGAAAGACATCTCTGAAATGCTTTCTTGGTGCTCTTTGGAGTGTCTCCCACTACCCTCGAATTCCGAGTAAAGCAGTTGCTTCAGGATTAATAGATGTAGGATGAATGAATGAAGCATGGATTTCCCTGATGAGAATGAAGGACGTAGGAAGAAAGGGACAATTGGAGCCCAAACCTCAGAGGATAAACTAAAAAGATAAATAATCCAGTTTCACCCCCTTCATTGTAAAGACATTTCTCCCAGTGTCTGATCTGTCTGATCTCCCAACCTGCTCCTTATAGAATCCTTATAGTGCAGAAGGAGGCCATTCAGCCCATCGAATCTGCACTGACAACAATCCCACCCAGGCCCTATCCCCATAACCCCACATATTTACCCTGCTAATCCTTCTGACATTAAGGGGCAATTTAGCATCGCCAATCAACCTAACCCATACATCTTTGTATTGTAGGAGGAAACTGGAGCACCCAGAGGAAACCCAGCAGACATGAGGAGAAAGTGCAAACTCCACACAGACAGTGACCTGAACTGGGAATTGAACCAGGGTCCCGGGTGCTGTGAGGCAGGCAGTGCTAATCACTGTGCTGCCCTAAATTACTGTGATCCACTTTACACATCATCTGATACCTAGCCATTTTTTCTGGTGATCCGACTCTGAGTATATCAATTGTCTTTTGATTACAGCACTCAGCTCTTCCCAATGCCCCCACTATCCGGACCTGTATCGCTTAACTCATTTAGTGAAAATCACGCTTCATTCATTTCTTCACAGATGTTCTGGGGCAGTTTCTCTGCCATGATTCAGTTTGTAATCAGCTCTAAAGCAACATACTATAGGATCCCCCCACCTTCTGGCATGACCACCCCCAGCCACCACATTTCCAGCCTCTTTATGATGAAGGTTGTGGGGTCATCCCCGGATTTGAGCACGTAATATAAGAACGTAAGAAATAGTAGGCCATCCAGCCCTTTGAGCCTGCCCCGCCATTCAATAAGATCATGGCTAATCTGAAGTGGATCAGTTCCACTTTCCTGCCTGCTCCCCATAACCCTAAATTCCCTTGTCTATCAGAAATCTATCTACCCGTGACTTAAATATATTCAACGAGGTAGCGTCCATCACTTCAATGGGTAGAAAATTCCAGAGATTCACCACCCTTTGAATGAAAAAGTTCCTCCTCAACTCTGTTCTAAACTTCCCCCTCCTCCTTATTTTGAGGCTGTGCCCTCTAGTTCTGGTTTCCTTTCTAAGTGGAAAGAATCTCTCTCTACTTCTACCTTATCCAACTCCTTCATTATCTTGTAAGTCTCTATAAGATCCCTCCTCAGCCTTCTGAACTCCAATGAGTACAGGCCCAGCCTATTTAATCTCTCCTCAAAAGCTAACCCCCTCATCTCCGGTATCAGTCTGGTAAACCTTCTCTGTACTCCCTCCAAGGCCAATAGATCCTTTCGCAAATAAGGGAACCAAAACAGTACTCTAGTTGTGGCCTCACCAGTGCCTTGTACTACATGATCTAGGTTTTACATTTGAAGTTGCCTGAAGAAGTGGCTCAATATCAGACCTGGAACCTCCCCCCCCTCCAACCATGTTTATCTCAGTTGTTAAACTGTGACCCAATCTAGATAGTCTGGTGGATGTTACAGTTGGTTTACCTCAGTCAGTTAGTGATGCACAGCGATGCCGACAGCGTGGGTTCAATTCCCGTGCCGGCTGAGGTTATCCGTGAAGACCCCACCTTCACACCTGAGGTGTGGTGATCCTCAGGTTAAATCACCCGCAGTCAGCTCTCTCCCTCAAAGGGAAAAATAGCCTCTGGTCATCTGGGACTGTGGGGGCTTGACATAATCCAGGGCACAATTTCAATTGGAGAATGAAGATGTTCTGGAGAACTTTCTACACCCAATCCAATATCACACAGGCACTGATTAACTGTGGGTCACTTAGACCTTCAGTCTCAAGCGATTTAAATATATATCCCAAGCTGACATTCCAGTGGTGAGTGACGGAGTGCTGTCACGTCAGAGGGGACATTAGACAGAGATCCTGTCTGCCCTCTCAGCTGAATGTAAATGTAAAAGATCCCCCAGTATTATTCATACATTCTTTCTGGTATCTTGGTCAATTCTAATGGTGGTATATGTGCAAAGATTGTTAGAGGTGTCGGAACGGCTTGAGAAAATGGTTGATAAAGCAGCTGGACTTTATGAATAGAGTACAAAAAATATCTGTATCAAATAGTGCTTCAGCCTCAACTGGAGTATTGGCTGGAATTCTCTGGCTGTTCACATCCTGCCCGCAGGAACAGAGAATTTGGCGCTCAGCCAAATCTTCGTTCACTGTAGCAGGACTGGAGAATCCCAGCCGCTGGCGAGGTCAGAGAATTCAGTCCATCGCTTGCAATTTGAGGAATTACACTTTTGGCAGGATGTGATGGCTTTGGAGGGGGTGAGATTTCTGAGAGTGGTTCTGGGGTAAGGGGCTGGGTGACGATTCCTGAGAGTGGTTCCGGGGTAAGGGGCTGGGTGAAGATTCCTGAGAGTGGTTCCGGGGTAAGGGGCTGGGTGACTGGGTTATTGGAGAAATCTGGGGTTGCTCTTTGGGAAGAGAAGGTTGTGAGAAGATTTGATTGAGGTGCTCAAGATCATGAGGTGTCCGGACAGGGTAATAGGGAGAGATTGTTCCCATTGCCAGAGGGGATGAGCACAAGAAAGTGCCAATTTAAAGGAATGGCAAAAGACCTACTGATGATATAAGGATACTCTTCCGTATTCAGCTAATAGTTGGGATCTGGAATGCGCTGTCTGAGAGGACAATTGAGACAGGTCCAGTCATGGCTTTCAAAAGCGGATTGGAGGAAAGGAAACCAATAGGATTATGGAGAAAGGGTGGAGGAGTATGAGGTAGTCTTGCAGAGGGATAGCACAAATACAATGGGCTGAATGGCCTCCTTAAATGTGTCAAGCAATGCAGTCCCAAATTACTTATGGGCATGTTGGAAGTGCTTTTTAAATACAAGCAAAGGCACCAAACCAAAAATGGCTGGGAATGTAAAGTAATCCTTTTCTGAAAAGTTCCTGTGTGGATTAGATTTAGTCCTGAGAGTGACCATGGAATGTTGCATCTGAACGGGGTGAGAGAATCAGGGAAAGAGTCCCTTGAAAGAGGAGATTGGAAAAATGCCAAAGACTGGACTGTAACTACTGTGGTGGCAAAGGGAATGGAGATTGATTGTCACATCTCAGCAGACATCCAAAACCCATCTCCTGTGAACGTGGAAATGGTCTGAGTTCAATTAAAACTGACAGCGAGTGAGAGAGCTGTTCTTTGTCCACTTTCAGGAATACACAGGGAACTGAGGCTGAAAACCTACTGCAGACCTGTGTGTACCGATGGTGGGGTGTCAGTGTGAGACACAGAAACAAGACAAAATAGTAGCCTGCAAAAAGCTTGCAGGGAAAAATAATCTTTCTTTCTTTCCATTGATGGAATAAAGCTGAGTCAATGGAAAAGAGCCACAAGCTAAAGGAAATTGGACAGTTTTCCAGCCACCTTGCAAAATCTAGTGTCTCCAAACCAACCTCTAACCTGCCAGCATTAGCTCTACTGGAATCGTTCAACCTAATGGCCGGAAAATACCACCATCCACATTCGCAGACAAGCCAAAGACTGATACATAAATTTTTTTTACTTTTATCTGGACTTCTCATTTGATTACTGTGTGTTGCATTTCTTAGTAATGAACAAACCTTTCTATATCTCAAGAGAGCCTGGTTAAATTGGCTCCATCTAAAATGTATTTACATTTGGACTTGGAAAAGATATCCACAAGGAAAAGGATTCCTTTAAAATTAGCCTGGTTGGCACTGATGGAGAGAGGGTGGAAGTGTTGAACAGAGAAGGGGAGCTAACTAATTCCTCCTGTTCTGGGGGCATAACAAAACTGGGGGTCCCATTTGGGAAATCAACAACTAAGAGAACTCATCCAGGGACCTTTCGTAACAAATGTTGTAACCGTTCTATTGCATTGGTTGTAAAATGTGTTAGGATGGCCTGAGATTGTAAAAGGCCTTATATAAATGCCAATATTTCCTTTGTGGGAATGAGATGTGTTAGTAATAATAGCAGGCTAAAAATTGATTCAACGTCTGTGAAGCACTCTGAGACACTATGGGAATATTACCTGTAAATGTATGTCCTTCCTTTTGGTTTATTGTAGAGTCATACATATCCATTGTCTCTTCTCATATATAACCGTACTCAGATGTAATTTCACTAGAACCAGGCGCGCTGGGGAAACACAAATGATATTTGGCAAAACCCTCATTGGCTTCACTTTGCATCTCAGAGAGAGAGCCGAGGAACGGACCAGCCAAGACATTACATACTGCTTCCATCTTCCTCAGTGACAGAGCTAACAACTCAGCACAAGGATTAAAAATGTCCAGGCAATTTTAATAACAATCCCATGTGGGAGATGTGAAGGGAATGTTTGGGATCTGGGATGTGGCTTTCCCACGGCCTGAGAGAAATGGCGAATGTCACACATGTTTTATTCATTCTTTTAACAGGACGTAATGTCGCTGGTTGTGCCCAGTATTAATTGCTCAATGGATGGCGTGGTGACACTGGGGTTAACACTGCTGTCTCACAGTGCCCGGGACATGGATACAATTCTGGCCTCAGGTGACTGAATGGGTGGGATTTTCCGGCCGTGCTTGCTCCAAGACTGGAAAATCACACCCAAAGTCAACAGAGCTTTCCGTGGTCCAGCCCCGCCCGCTGCGATTCCCGTGGTGGAAGTGATGAGAAAATTCCATCCTCCTGCATGTTCTCCCAGTGTCTGTGTGGGTTTCCTCTGGGTGCTTCGGTTTCCTCCCACAGTCCAAAGCTGTGTACGTTAGATGGATTAACTATAGTAAATATGTTAAGTTAGAGGGATAGGACAGGGGAGAGATACTGGGCAAGATATGCAGTCACAGAGTCAGTACAAATCCAATGGCCTGAATGGTCTTTTTTGCACTGTAAGGATTCTATGGTTCCTTGATCTCTTATTGCCCTTGTGAAAGTCGTGGTAAACTGTCTTCTTGAATCAACCTAATCATGTATTGTCTGTAGATCCACAGTACTGTTAGGGCAGGATTTCCAGGATTTTAATCCAACTACAGTGAAGGAACATTACCTTATTTCCAAATCAGGATTGTGTGTGTTGGAGGGGAAATTCCAGGTGGTGATGTTCCCATACATCTGTTGCCCTTGTTCTCCTAGATGGTTGGAGTTGTGTGTTTGGAATGTAATGTCAAAGGAGCCTTGGGGGGAGGGTTGCTGCAGCGCATCTTGTAGATGCTACGCATGGCTGTTACTGTGCATCAATAGTTGAGCATTGGGTAGGGAAGCTGATGGATGCTGTGCCAAATAAGGGGCTGCTTTATTCTGGATGGCATTGAGCTTCTTGAGTGACCTTGGAGCTGCGCTTATCCAGGTGAGAGTGGGGGTATTCCTGACTTGTGCCTTGTAGATGGCGAATAGACTTTGGGGAGTCAGGAGGTGAGTTACTTGCCGCAGTATTCCTAGCCCCTGACCTGCTCTTGTAACCACAGTATTAATATAGCTAGTCCAATTCAGTTTATGATCAATGGTAACTGCAAGGATATTTATAGTGGAGGATTCAATGATGATAATGCCATTGTATGCCAAGGAGAGGTGGTTAGACTCTATCTTGTTGGAGGTAATCATAGCCTGGCACTTGTGTGGTGCAAAAAATTACTTGCCACTTGTCAGCCTAAGCCAGGATATTGTCCTTTTCTTGCTACATTTGAACATGGACTGCTTCAATATCTGAGGAATCATGAATAATGCTGAACATTGTGCAAATCATCAGCGAACATCCCCACACCTGACCTTATTGATGGAGGATAGATGATTGATGATGCAGATGAAGATAGCTGGGCCTTGGACACTACCCTGAGGGACTCCTGCACTGAGCTCCTGGAACAGACAGGATTGATACCCAACAACTCAAGCACCCTTTTTGTGCCAAGTGTGACTCTAACCAAACCGAGTTCTCTTCCTAATTCCTGCTGAGTCAAATTTTGCTAGGTTCCTTGTTGCCGCCAGCAATCAAATATGGCCTCGATGTTAAGGGCAGTCATTCTTTTGTCCGTATTTGTTGATGTTGGATACCAAACCTCATGGCCTGTAGAGTGACTCCCTGGCTCAGTCTTGACAATGTCAACCTTGGGAGTCAAGTAGGTTCCACTAGAGACCGATGGGCAAAATATGAGAAGGGGTTTCACATGGAAGCCTCCTCACCCCCACTCCACATCACCCCTTGTGGCCATTTACAGAACAGCCTAAAGATCAGCTCCTCCAGAACTTGGTGAGCAGTGTGCAGGAAACATAGAAGATAGATCATCCATCATGATCATCACTGATCATCCAACTCAATAGCCTAATCCTGTTTTCTCCCCATAACCTTTGATCTCATTCGTCCCAAGTGTTATATCCATTCACCTCTTGAATACATTCAATGTTTTGGCATCAATTACATCCTGTGGTAATGAATTCCACAGCTCACCACTCTCTGGATGAAGAAATGTCTTCTCACCCCCATCCTAAACAGTCTACTCCAAATTCTCAGTCTGTGAAACAGGCAGAAGATTGAGAAAATGATGTAGAAAACAGAAAAGTAGCAACTTTTACTGAAAGGAAACAAGTCACAAATACAAAGATTCTGAAAGAGAGGCAGTTCCACTGATTTTGGACTGGACCTCAATCGAAAAGTGAGGTAAATGTGAAACATATCCCCAGCAGCTGTCTTGTGGAAGAATGTTGTTTCTAGAATGTTCCTTTGAACAACATTCCTCTGCCTTCTCCATTCTTGTTGCATTAAAACATGAAATACATATTTCCCAGTAAAAACAGCCCCAAATGGGATGCATTATTCAACGGGTTTGATTACAACAGAGTGCTAGGTGATTAATCCATAACACAGCTGCACACAGTGCACTGGCTTTATCAGTGGTCACGATTCGGAGTGTGTATTAATCAAGTTAAAGGCTCTCCTTTGTTATCAGATCGTTTCTCAGTGCAGCTTGAGGCTGAAATGATGGGATTGGCCAAGGGTTCTGAGTTCTCATTGCTGGTATGGAGATGTTTGTGAGAAAGATATGCAACTGTTTCACTTGTGAACAACGCTCCTCTTGTGAAAATATACCCAATAAAAGTGTTTGAAGTTCATTGTATGGGTGGAGGGACTGAGGTTAACGGGTTGGGGCAGGAGATTTATTTGTTCCTTCATGGATGTCAATTCCAAGGCTAACATTTGTTGACCATCCCTAATTGCCCTTCAGAAGGTAGTGTTCTGGGACGACTTTCTACAATTAGATGTTGTTGGAGAAGGGGTTACTGAAATTGACAGGATGAGGGGAAGGGTGACTGACATTGACAGGGTGAGGGGAGAGGTTACTGTGATTGACAGGGTGAGGGGAGGAATTACTGAGATTGACAGCTGAGGGAGGGGTTACTGAGATTGACAGGGTGAGGAGAGGGGTTACTGAGATTGATACAGTGATGGGGGGGTTACTGAGATTGACAGGATTAGGGGAAGAGTTATTAGATTGACAGGGTGAGGGGAGAAGTTACTCAGATTGACAGGGTGAGGGAGGGGTTACTGAGATTGACAGGGTGAGGGGAGGGGGTTACTGAGATTGAAGGGTGATTGAAGATTGATGACCAACAAGGCGCATGCATTCGGCAGGTCGTGCGAGGGCTGCTCTTGGATGTTACTTCAGGAGTGGCCTAGTGCTTCATGTCGTTAGTGTATGCTTAAACTGGACCATCAGATGGGCAACATGACAGCTCAGAGACTATCGCTGTTGCTGTGCAGACACATGGATTTGGGCCTGTGTCTGCGGGAGTTTGCGCGTTCTCCCCGTGGTTGCGTGGGTTTTCTCCAGGTGCTCTGGTTTCCTCCCACATCCCAAAAATGTGCTCGTAGGCTGATTGGGTAACAAATTGTCCCTATATTGGTCTCTATATGTCATTAAGACGTTCGGACGGCGGCGTGGGCTCGTTGGGCCGAAGGGCCTGTTTCCTGTGCTGTGTTGTTCTTTGTTCTTTGGGCGGTGTTACTGAGATTGACAGGGTGGGGAGGGGTTACTGAGATTGACAAGTTTGAGTGACTCTACTTGCTGTTGACTCCTAATTAACCCAACTCCAACTCTATGGAGCTGCACAGCTATGCCCCTCACTTTGAGCATACACAAACTGTGATGCTGCCTGAAAAATTGGTGCAGCTCAGATTGATAAATGAATGAATGAATTAATGGTGACATGGTGGCACAAATGTTAACACTATTGCCTCACAGCGTCAGGGTCCCAGGTTCAATTCTGGCTGTGGGTTACTGTCTATGCACAGTCTGCATCCCTCCCTGTGTCTGCGTCGGCTTCCTCTGGGTGTTCAGATTTCCTCCCACAGTCCAAAAGACGTGCTGGTTAGGTGCATCGACTATGCTAAACTCTCCCTCAGTGTAGCCGAATAGGCATCAGAATGTGGCAACTCAGGGATTTTCACAGTAATTTCATTGCAGTGTTAAGGTAAAACTACTTGTGACGCTAATAAATAAACTTTAAACTTTAAAAACGAATCTCTGGTTCTAATCCTACCACGTAGATCCACAGGTCAAGTAGGGATTACAGTTCCGTGTAAGTGTGAGATTGAAGTTTGTGTTTAGAAAAATGGATATCCCACCTCAAACATTTCAAAAACCTATCAGTCAACTTCCTGTGCTATTGCTGATAATGAGGTGAGGGTGATGTTGTTTCATAACTACATATATTAACACACTCAGGGCCCTGATCTTTGCAGACAGAAAGAACAGATAGACACGTTGTACCTATTTCAGCTAAACAAAGTAAGTGACAGCAATTCGCTGATTCATTCCCCAGGGCAATACTTCCACCAACCAGCTGTCAGGTTGAAATTTCAAGCAACACTTGGCTATGAAGAAGAGACAAACAGACTTGAGGCATTAACTTTGTTTTTCTGTCTACAGTGGTTGCCAGACCTGTTGAGTTTTTCAGATATTTTCTGTTTTTATTTCAGATTTTCAGCATTTGCAGTATTATGCTTTTATTTTAGCACTTGGAAGTTACCTGTCAACTGATGCATTCTCTATGGCAATATCTCTACCAATCGTTTGCCTACTTGACCACTTGCCAATAAATCAGCATTGTCTTCTTACACAGTATGAATTGTTTTCCCCATATACTGGTCTCCTTGTGATGTGTGCCTGGTGAATGTAAGAAAAAGACTTTGACATGTCCCTTTTTTTCAGAAATAATTCTGCTCCAGTGTTTTTCCTCAAGTTACAGCTTCAATAACAAACACAAATCACAGCTCACAGGTTTATCTTTTCTTCAAATCCGACGTAATTGTTAAGAATAACATTACACAAGGCATCTATCACAGCCAGTCCCCAGAGCTAAGCATTTACACTCAGCCAAAATTAAAAACATCCCTGCCTCTTAACACTAGTCCAATAACTCCGTCAAAGAATGCCTCCTGCAGTGAACTGAGAGCTCAAACTTAAGGGCACCTTGATGAGATGTGTTGTCAGCATCTATCACTATACCAAAGACAACACACAGCAAACAAATCCATTAGGGTGGCACAGTGGTTAGCACTGCTGCCTCACAGTGCCAGGGACTCAGGTTCAATTCTGGCCTGGGGTCATACTGTCATAGAGATATATACAAGCACTGAATCAGGCCCTTTGGCCCAACTTGTCCATGCTGACCAGATTTCCTAAGAGTTTAAAGTTTATTTATTAGTGTCACAAGTAGGCTTACGTCAACATGGCAATGAAGTTATTGTGAAAACCCCCTAGTTGCCACACTCCAGTTCCTGTTTGGGTGTACTGAGGAACAATTAGCCCGGCCAATGTGCCTAACCCCAGTTAATCCGGTATGCCTGTGTTTGGCCCATGTCTCTCTAATCCTTTCTCATCCATGTACCTATCCAAATGTCTTTTAAATATTGTATTCATACCTGCCTCTACCACCTCCTCTAGCAGCTCATTCCACATACGCACCGTCCTCCATATGAAAAGGTTGTCCCTCAGGTTCCTTTTACTGTGTGGAGTTTGCACATTCTCCCCGTGTCTGCGTGAGTTTTCTCTGGATGCTCCTGTTTCCTCCCACAGTCCAGAGATGTGCGGGTTGGAGGGGTTGGCCATGGTAAATGTGTGGGGTTATGGGGATAGGCTGGGGTGAGACACTCTGTCAGAGGATCAATGCAGACTTGATGGACCAAATGGCCCCTCTTCTCAGCGAGGATTCTAGGATTCTATGAGATGTTGCCATTTTCCTCTCTTCTCAGCTACTGACTCCACATGTGATTATTGATGCTTAGGCACTTTATGACAAATATCCTTAAAGTGGAGCTTTGGGCATTATCTGGCTCCATGTAGAATATATCAATATACCCTCTCCCTGTCCCTTTACCATATTATAATGAATGTATCACAGGCACTTTTTCCCTTTGGGAACAGCAGGATAGGTGATGGGAGAATTCCGGAGCTGATTATCAGCCCATTATTAACGTCCCTTCCGTGACCAACAAGCCCTGGTGTTGGACTCGATCCCTGAGTTTCTGGTCCAGATGTAGGCACACTATCACTGCGCCATGAGATCTCCGTCACGGACACTGGTTTACACTTGCTGAATACAGTGTTCAAATTCCCTTTCAATGAAACAGTTCTCTGAGAGTTTTGTTAACATCCCGGGAATCAAAATATCGGATTTCATACCTACTCAATGTTCTGTCTAAACATTACAGATGGAATTCCTTAACCAGTGATTAGGTTTTAGCCTTTATAAATTTTAGTAGACGCAGTGGCAGGTTACACTCACCAGGGCTACACATATTCACCAGAACTGGCAACTGTAAATTTTTCACACTCAGACAGCGCTCTGACTTAGTGATGCTGGGGAATGGACCTGAGGTCAGTCACGCACTGGGACTGGGGTCAGTAACACTGGGGGTGGGGTCAGTAATATTGGGACTGGGGTCAGTCACACTGGGGTTGGGGTCAGTAACACTGGCGCTGGGGTCAGTAACACAGGCGCTGGGGTCAGTAACATGGACTGGGGTCAGTAACACTGGGATTGGAGTCAGTAACACTGGCGCTGGGGTCAGTAACACTGGGGCTGGGGTCAGTAGACTAGGGCTGGGGTCAGTAACACTGGTGCTGGGGTCAGTAACACTGGCGCTGGGGTCAGTAACACTGGGGCTGGGGTCAGTAGACTAGGGCTGGGGTCAGTAACACGGGTTGGGGGTCAGTAACATTGGGGCTGGGGCCAGTCACACTGGGACTGGGGGTCAGTAACACTGGGGCTGGTGCTCAGTAACACTGGGACTAGGGTCAGTAACATTGGCGCTGGGGTCAGTAACACTGGGATTGGTGTCAGTAGACTATGGCTGGGGTCGTAACATTGGGGCTGGGGTCAGTAACACGGGCTGGTGTCAGTAACTCTGGGGCTGGTGTCACTAACATTGGGGATGAGGTCAGTAATACTATGGCTGGGGTCAGTAACACTGGGGATGATCCTGGGGTCAGTAACACTGGGGATGGTCCTGGGGTCAGTAACACTGAGGATAGTCCTGGGGTCAGTAACGCTGGGGGTGGTTCTGGGGTCAGTAACACTGGGATTAGTCCTGGGGTCAGTAACACTGGGGTTGGTTCTGGGGTCAGTAACACTGGGGATGGTCCTGGGGTCAGTATCACTGGGGATGGTCCTGGGGTCAGTAACACTGGGGATGGTCCTGGGGTCAGTAACACGGGTTGGTCCTGGGGTGAGTACCCTTGTCTTCTATAACAGTGGGTAGTGAGTGGGAGTTTTAGTGGGAATGAGATTGGCAGCACCGTGCAAAGCTGAATTTATTGATTAGTGCAACATCACTTTATTGGGTAGAAACTGCAGATGAGGAAAGATAAATGGAAGATATAAATCTCTGGATTCCGGGATGGATTCCAAGTCTTTGTCAGTTGTAAAGGAGAGGTTGGCATGGGCATGTCTGGGATGGTGAGGTTGCATGGAGGGGAAGGGCATCCCAGATATGGCTGCACTCATTAAAATACTTTGAATTTTATTTGTAATTTATATGATTGATTTTTGAAAGTGCTTCTGTAATTGTCAATACCCTGAACGATGATTAGTGATCAGCCATGATCAAATGGCAGAATGAAAGCCTATTTTCTATGATTCTATGTAAATGTTTGTGGAGGTTTTAATTGACCCCACTGATGAAGACAAACATTTCGCCAGGACCATCCCGACACCACCCACTTCTCGCCTTCAAACAACCGCACAACCTCAAACAGTCCGCAGCAAACTACCTAGCCTTCAGGAGAACAGTGACCACAACACCACACAACCCTGCCACAGCAAACTCTGCAAGACATGCCGAATCTTCAACACAGATGCCATCATCTCATGTGAGAACACTATCTACCAGATACATGGCACATACTTTTGCAACTCAACCAACATTGTCTACCTGATACACTGCAGAAAAGTCCCTGTCCCAAGGCAGTACATCAGGGAGACCATGCAGATGCTACAACAATGGATGAATGAATACCGCTCGACAATCACCAGGCAAGACTGTTCTCCTCCTGTTGGCGAGCACTTCAGCGGTCACGGGCATCTGGTCTCTGATCTTCAGGTAAGTGTTCTCCAAAATGGTTTTCACGACTCACAACAGCGCATAGTCGCTGGGCAGAGACTGAGAGCCAAGTTCCACACACATAAGGATGGCCTCAACTGGGATCTTGAGTTCATGTCACACTATCTGTAACCCCCACGACTTGCCTGGGCTTGCAAAATCTCACTAATGTCTTGTCTGGAGACAACACACGTCTCTTTAACTTGTGCTTAACCCTCTTTCCACTCACAGTCTGGACCTTTAAAACTTGATTACCTATAAAGACTCACATTCCAATCATTATTTTGTAAATTGAGTTTGTGTCTTTATATCCCCTGTTTGTGAACAGAAATGATGTAAAGATGCCGGCGTTGGACTGAGGTGGTAAGAACTCATGGTGCTGATGTGTGCTATTGCAGACCAGAACACTGCATTTGCTTGATGAAGACACAGAGTGTTGAAAGCTCGCAATTTTACTATCAAATAAATCGGTTGGATTTAAAATTGGTGTTGCTAAATTCTTACTGTGAACAGAAATCCCACTCACCTGACAAAGGGGCAGCGCTCTGAAAGCTAGTGGCTTTTGCTATCAAATAAACCTGTTGGATTTTAACCTGGTGTGAGACTTCAAACTGAGCGTGCCAGGGGTGGAGGTGGGGACAGAGGAGGGGGTAGGGGCTTATGATAGGGATGGAGGATTGAGGGATGGGTGTGGTGCTGTGTATTAGAAGGTACTGTTCTTCACCCTTTTTGTGGATATATCCTAAATCCGAGCCCTGTGATCTATTATTATCATCGGTTTGAGATCTGCAAGTGAGAGATTGCAGCCCTTATCATCTTAGTTGAAGGAAAATAGGGGGATACTCCTCAATTTTATGGCTGAAACTCTGTACCCAACCCCCCTTCCAACCCCCAACCCCTCTCCAGTCCTCACAATCATGATGTTTGCCCTCCCAATATGGATGGTGATCCAAGGAAAGTGGGGGTTGGGGAATGGGCCAGGCTGCCTTGTCATGGGGCTGTTCTGAAGCCTAGACAAACCAGCCAATCACAGGCTCAAGAGAAGGCAGACTGACCTCTTCACTTGTACATTTTGGTTGTAGAGAGACAGCACACAGTGCCCAAAGATACAATCAAGATATCCCATGACTAGTCATAAGATTATTTGATTTGCTTTGATTTATTATTTTCACATGTATTGGTATACAGTAAAAAGTATTGTTTCTTGCATGCTATACAAAGCATACCGATCATAGAGAAGGAAAGGAGAGAGTGCAGAATATAGTGTTACATTAATAATTAAGGTGTAGAGAAAGATAAACTTAATGCAATGTAGATTGATTCGAAAGTCTGAGAGCAGCAGGGAAGAAACTGCTCTTGATATCAAACTGTTGAACATTTTGCCCGATGGAAGAAGGTGGAAGAGAGAGTGTCCAGGGTGTATGCGGTTCTTAATTATGCTGGCTGCCTTGTCCAGGCAATGGGAAGTGTAGACAGAGTTAATGGCTGGGAGGCTGGTTTGTGTGATGGATTGGGCTACATTCACGACCCTTTGTAGTTTCTTGTGGTATTCGGAATAAGAGCAGGAGTAGGCCATTTGGCCCATCAAGCCAGCTCCACCATTCAGTAAGATCATGGTTGGTCTGATTGTGGCAAAAATGTCACTTTCTTGCCTGACCCCCATTCCCTTACAGACCACAAATCTTTCTATATATTCAATGGATATATTTAATGATCCAGCCTCCAGTGCCCTCTGTGGCAGATATTCCTGCAGACCCTCTGAGAGAAACAATTCTTCCTCATCTCTGTATTAAATAGAGGACTCTTTCTCTGAAGGGACTGGTAGACACATGAATAATAATATTATGATTTAGTACTGTCAGTTTATTTTAGTTCAATTAGACCTCATGTTTAAGTTATTCTATTAGCGGGGCCTCTTTAAGAGCTGGCACTTGGGCAGTTGCTTCTGATGCCTGATGGTTTATGGAATTCAGACAAATGAACAAGGACATGGACTCAGACCAAGACTAACAGTCAATAAGCGTGGTGTTCTCCATGGGAAAAAGAGTTGGAGATCCAGGATGGTGTACCTCCAGCCTCTACATTTGGGGTTGGGTAGAATCATAGAACCTTACAGTGCAGAAAGAAGCCCTTCGGCCCATCAAGTCTGCTCTGAACACAATCCCACCCAGACCATATCCCCATATCCCTACATATTATACCAACTAATCCCTCTAATCTTGGACACTAAGGGGCAATTTCTTAGCATGGCCAATCAACCTAACCCGCACATCTTTGGACTGTGGGAGGAAACCCAAGCAGACATGAGGAGCATGTGCAAACTCCACACAGACAGTGACCCGAGCTAGGAATTGATCCCAGGACCGTGGGCTTGTGAAGCAGTAGTGCTAACCCACTGTGCTATTGCGCCGCCCAAAGGTTGAAGTGGAATAGGAAAGGGAGTGGGAAACTGACTGCAAGGAATGTTAATGAGAAGAGACTGGTGCCCATGACTTGTGTTCCTCAACCACTGCCCCGAATGGGGCACTTGCAAGAAAGAGGCCTTTGGGGGGTGATGGACAAACTAGATTAGTGAGTGGGCCAACATGGGTCGATCCCCCCTGCCCCCCCTTCATCTCAGTGAGCCATAACATTGAAATCAGACTTGTTCACTAACCATAACGCCAGTAATAAGACTAAATACATTTAGGAGGTACTGAATATTTCTTAATAAGTTATAGAAAATGCTTAATCGTTGATACATTAATAGAATTGTCATCAACTTCAACTGGTAAAAACAAAAGAAATATTGACACTTTGGACCGAGAGGGAGCGCATGGCTGTCACATGACTTTGTGAGAAATCAGCACGCACCTCACTGCATTTGACCCGCTTTACTGTGAATCACTTCAGTCATATTGGTGGGAAAAGAATTACGTGAGTGGAAATCAGCAGAATGCGACAACTCTGCACATGGAGAACAGTCAACAAAATGCCCGGTGGCAACACAGAAATCAGATAGGCCGCATGTAGCCCCCAGGCTGCAGTTTGTCCACTGCTGTTGGAGGCTAAATCTTTGTCGTTAAAATGGGTGACACGTTGGCACATTAGCACGCCTGCCTCACATCGCCAGGGACCCAGATTCAATTCCAATATCGGGTCGCTGTCTGTGCGGACTCTGCACATTCTTCCCATGTCTGCATGGGTTTCCTCCGGATGCTCCGGTTTCCTCCCACAGTCCAAAGATGTGCTGGTTAGGTCGATTGGCCAAACTAAATTGACCCTAGCATCAGGGGGATAAGGAGGGTAAATATACGAGGTTACGGGGGATAGGACCTGCGGTGAGATAGTGGTTGGTGCAGACTAGATGGGCTGAACAGCCTCTTTCTGCACTGTAGGTTTCTATGAAAATTCATCTTTGGTTGGGAACGAACAGGCCTTCCCCCGCACGAGGAGTCACGGGCTTAGGGTGAGGGGGGTAAGGTATAATTTGGATGCTAGAGGGAGTTTTTTCACACAGAAGGTGGTGGGCGTATGGAATGCGCTGCCAAGTAAAGTGGTGGAGGCAGGCACTCTGGAGTTATTTAAGAAATACTTAGATGGGCACATGAACAGAATGGGAATGGAGGAGTATAGAAAACTGATTTAAAATAGGGATCATGAGCCTTGGGAGTCCCTGGGAAGTGTGTAAATAGATGATGATATTGATGTACTTGTTTTTATCCTACAGGTGCTTTGGTCCACTTGTTGTCTAACAAGGGGCGTACACACGATGGGTCGTGAGAGGGCTGCTCTTGGATCTTTTTCGAGAGTATCCTAGTGCTTCACGTCATTAGTGTACGCATGACCTGGACCATTTGATGGGCAACACGACAGCTCAGTGACTATCGCTGTGCTATGCAGATACATGGATTTGGGCCTGTGTCTGTGGGAGTTTGCACATTCTCCCTGTGCTTGCGTGGGTTTTCTCCGGGCGCTCCGGTTTCCTCCCACATCCCAAAGATGTGCTCTTAGACTAATTGGCAAAACAATTTCTCCCTAAATTGTCTCAAATTTGGTTTTTAATCCATAGATCTATAAACATAGACAGGGATCACAGGTAGAGGTGAAACATCAGGGTGGCGGCACGGGCTTGTTGGGCCGAAGGGCCTGTTTCCCGTGCTGTTTTGTTCTTTGTTCTTTGTTCAATCATCCTCTCCACTGACTATGCAAAACGGGTATTAACTAATCAGCTACATTGTTCATGCTCTGCCCAGTTTTATTGGGAGATTGGTTATCATTAGATCATGTGGTTGTACTGCTGAGCCTGAGATTGAGCTTCCTTGGAGCTGACACTCCAATGGGATATAGGAACTGCGTGGTGTATGATAGAAAAGAATGCAGAGGAGATAAATGTGCCTGCTAAACGCTCTGCTCCATAAGCTTCTTGAGAAATCCCATACTGACAGTGCTGATAAGTCAGTAGAGCACCCACTCATCACCCATCATAATAATAAACTGTCCAAGTAAAAGAGTTTAAACCTTTCTAAATAAACTTCTCAGTGTTGGGAAGTAGATCAATTATCCAATTTGTCTAGTTTCAATATTTTGAATAACAGGCTTTTGAGCTTCTCAGAGTTATATTTACATCAGCCTCAGGGTTAAGATAGTCATTATCTCGCCAGGCCCCTGGCCCTCTGCAATCTGTTTGGAGAGGGCGATTTGAAGTCTAATGAGTTTGTATAAAAACAGATGTGAAATTACGATGAATAAACACACTGAGATGGCTGGAGGCTTCCTCCCCAGCTGCACAGTGGAGACCAGAAGGGAATTGCATACATCCCATTAACAGCATCAGAATCCAGGACTCAGTTCACCTAGAATGATTCCTTCAGCTGGACTACTCCCAGCTCCTTAAAATCCCACAATTACGTATGCATGTGTGCATCCAGTGTCATTTACATACTGAGTCCTCTGCTTCGAGTGTCTTGTACAATGTCCTCTGCATCCAGTGTCGTTTACATAGAGTGTCCTCTGTATCCAGTGACTGCCAAATATGGTGTCCTTTGTATTCAGTGACTTCCACACACAGTGTCCTCTGTACCCAGTGACTTCCACACAGTGTCCTCTGTATCCAGTGACTTCCACACACAGTGTCCTCTGTACCCAGTGACTTCCATACAGTGTCCTCTGTATCCAGTGACTTCCACACACAGTGTTCTCTGTATCCAGTGACTTCCATACACACTGTCCTCTGTATCCAGTGGCTTCCACACAGTGTCCTCAGTATCCAGTGATTTCCACACACTGTGTCCTCTATATCCAGTGACTTCCACACATAGTGTTCTCTGTATCCAGTGACTTTCACACGCAGTGTCCTCTGTATCCAGTGACTTCCGCACACAGGGTCCTCTGTGTCCAGTGCCTGCCATATATATGCTGGAATTTTATTGCCTCGCCTGCCATGGGAATTGGAGCAGACCGTGGAGAGGTCCGTTGACATCGGACAGGATTTTACGATTTTTCTGGACAAACAAGGCTATAACATCCCGTCCATAGTGTCCTCTGTACCCAATGACAGCCACATGACAGTGTCAAAGTGAACATGGGAATCACAGCCCAGCTTGTCATCTAACAAATCAGTCTGCAAAGATCTCTTCCCAATTTGTAGACGTCTTCCTGCAGCACTATTCGACGGCTGGTGTGCTGAATATTAGGGTGTATTTGATTCTGTTCTTACTCAGAAACATTTCAAACTTTTCTGCATAAACTGTGGACCATTATCTGACACTGACACCTCTGGCAAGCCATCAATTGCAATCCCCCCCTCTCAAACCTTCAGTCGTTTTGACGCTTGTGGTATTGGGAATAGACTCAACATTTCTGCACTTACTGTAGCTGTTGACCAAAACAAAGATATCTTTCCATTTCACTTCAAAGCAGTCAGCACATACTCACTCCTGCAGTTTTCTATTGTTTGACGATTTAGTGAAAGGAATGTTGGTTAGATCATTTCTCATTCTCAGACAGGCTTCAGAGCTTTTCAACATCTGTAATCAACATCATTCTAATAGTACATCAAGCACTGGCCTGCAAATTGTTGGCTGTACATTGCTCTTTATTATTGACTTTGGCCTTGTGACATCTAATTTTATTATTTGCTACGTCAACCCCTGTTTCCATATCTATCATGTGCACACTTGAGGAGTTTCAGATTCTTGAACTAGCTTTCGATCTACCCTGACCTGGACCATTTGATGGGCAACACGACAGCTCAGCGACTATCGCTCTGCTGTGCAGACACATGGATTTGGGCCTATGTCTGTGGGAGTTTGCGCATTCTCCCCGTGCTTGCGTGGGTTTTCTCTGGGTGCTCCAGTTTCCTCCCACATCCCAAAGATGTGCTCTTAGGTTAATTGGCAGAACAAATTCTCCCTAAATTGTCTCAAATTTGGTTTCAATCCATAGATCTATGAACATAGACAGGGATCACAGGTAGAGGTGGGAACATCGAGGTGGCGGCGTGGCTTGTTGGGCCAAAGAGCCTATTTCCCATGCTGTTTTGTTCCTTGTTCTTTGTTGACTGTGAGTTGATGCATGGCTATGATTTGGAGCCTCACGGGGTCCAGAATCTTTGCTGTTTCCCCTCTTGCCGAAGGCTGTCTGGATTTGACTGACATTCCCACAGGCACAATCATTGTTACTGCAAAGTAGGAGGCACTTAAACCACTGCGATGTCTGACTCCGAGGGCAGAATTTTCCTGTCCCGCCCACCGCGGGAAATTGTAGCAGTTGGTTCATGCACCATGCAAAAGGTCCGCTGATTTCGGGTGGGATTTTCTGACATTGGGGCGAACGCGATTGGAAAACCCCTCCCTGAGACACTGTAGCCTGGATCTTACTGAACTCTGCTGCCAGCTTCGGAACTCTCTGACCATTTGCAATCAGCTCTTCCTGTCATTTCCCCAGCTGTGGTTTCAGTAGGATGATCTTCTTCCACATCAGCTTATTGACTCTGTTCAACAGCTTGATTTGGGATTTGATTGTTCCCGTGAAGGTCGATTCGCGTCTTACCCACAGTGACGAGAGAGATTCTTTAATTCGAGAATGTGCAACAGCCTTTACTTGCTTTCAGTGCCATCTCATCCTTAGTCATCCCAGGCAATGACTGCAGCATCTCATTCATTTCAGAACACTCCATTGTACTGGTGGCTTGTAGGCAACAGTGGTTAGAGACAACCTCAAAAGAATCTGGCCTCATCATGGTGAGGAAAGCAGTTAAGGCTATAAGAATGGGAGTAGAATTAGGCCACTCGGCCCATTGAGTCTGCTCTACCACTCAATCACAGCCGATATTTTTCTCTTCCCATTCTCCTGCCTGTTCCCCATAACTCCTTATCCCTTTATTAATCAAGTAATTTATCCTCATCTCGTATTTATCCAATTTCAGCCAAATGTGTAACCTTTGTTCGTCATTGTACTAGCTCTCCACTAGGGACCTGGGTTCAATTCCAGGCTTGGGTTACTATCTGTGTGGAGTTTGTACATTCACGCATCTGCGAGGGTTTCCTCCAGGTGCTCTGGTTTCCTCCCACAGTCCAAAGACAGAATCATAGACGCCCCACAGTGCAGAAGGAGGCCATTCAGCCCATTGAGGCTACACTGACAACAATTCTCCCAGCCCCTATCCCTGTAACCACACATATTTACCCTGCTAATCCTCCTGCACATTTTTGGGCTGTCGGAGAACCCGGAGTACCCAGAGGAAACCCATGCGGATACGGGGAGAAGATGCAAACTTCACACAATTGCCCGAGGCCGGAATTGAACCCAGGCCCCTGCTGCTGTGAGGCAGCAGTGCTAACCACTGTGCCACCGTGCAGGTTAGGTTGAGTTAAACCAGGGAATGTGGGCAGGAGCCCGGGAGTTAACCCCAGGAGTATGGACAGGAGTATGTGAGTTAAGCCCGGAAGTGTGGGCAGAGCACAATTGAAGTTTCTGATAAGATAGTGAATAAACCACTCGATGCTGAAAGTCCTTGCTGTCAGTGAGTCAGGAAACCACAACATTAGCAATGATTTTGCCTTAAGTTCACGGCCGGTTATTATGCTCTTTCTTACTAGCAAAAGCAATCAGTTGCCACTTAATTTGTTGCAAAAATATATTATTTTCAATCTGCTCCACTCTCATAAAAATAATGCTTCAAGTTGATCCCATTCCACAACTTTCACAGCTTGTCCACGAAGACACCCATAAAGAGCCAGGTTTGATCCCCCAACTAAGCACAGATGTAACCGACCTCAGCCAAGGGGCAGACAATGGCCGAATGGTATTATTGCTCAACTATTAATCCAGAAACTCAGCTAATGTTCTGGGGACCGGGGTTCAAATCCTGCTAAGGCAGATGGTGGAATTTGTATCCAATTTTAAAAAATCTGGAATTAAGAATCTACTGATGACAATGAAACTATTGTTGACTGTCATGAAAACCCACCTGGTTCACTATTACTCTTTAAGGAAGGAAATCTGCCATCCTTACCTGGCCTGTCCTACATGTGACTCCAGAGCCACAGCAATGTGGTTGACTTTCAATTGCCTTCAGGCAACTAGGGATGGGCAATAAATGCTGGCTAGCCAGTAATGGCAATATCCTATGAATGAATTAAAAAAAAATAGCTAGGCCATTACAATTTGGCCTCAGTGCCCTAGGATGGGGTAGCTTGAGGGATGAGGAGCTGCCAGGGTTTTGATTTCAATTCCAATTGTTTGCAATCGGAATCGAGTGACATTGGTGGAGAACAAGAGGGGATCGTGTGTTGTACTGCGATGCCCCACATAGCAGAACAGCCCATCCACACTCACATGTTGAATGGCTACTTGTGCCAGAATGGCAGCTACTGCTGCAGTGGGACCTGTTCTCCCAGCAGGGGAGAACTGGGAAGAAAAATTGTTTTCTTTTAAGAAGACATAAAAATAACTTTTAAAAAAAGCAGAGTTCAATAATTCAAGAGACAGACAGGAAGCATCTGCTACATTGATCTTCTTAAAAGAAGGGGGCAGGAACATTAAGCTCCTGTTATTGGATGTGTTCAGCCTAAAATGTTTGGGGGCCAAATTCAGACGCCGTGTCTCATCAGCACAAAGCTCCAAAGAGGAGAATGAAAACAGATGAGGCCATTCAGCCCCTCAAACATGCTGTGCAATTCAGTCAGATCATGGCTGATATGCCATGGAGTGCAACAGTTCAGGAGGGCGGCAAACCACCACCTTCCCAATGGGCAGTTAGGGATGGGCAACAAATGCCAGCTTAGCCAGTGACACCCGTGTTCCATGAAAAAATTTATATTTAAAAATTTCATGGATGCCCCCAAAGCTTTTCATAGGCAGTGCAATATTTTCTTAGCGTTGGTGCGGTTGTAGTTCAGAACACTGAATACAGAAGTTGGGAAGCTTCATTGGTCAGAACTTTGAATACAATGTTGATATTGATACAATATCAATGAATACAGGAGTTGGAACGTCTTGTTGAAGTTGTACAAGACATTGGTAAGGCCACACTTGGGGTACTGTGTACAGTTCTGGTCACCCTATTATAGAAAGGATATTATTAAATTAGAAAGAGTGCAGAAAAGATTTACTGGGATGCTACTGGGACTTGATGATTTGAGTTACAACGGGAGGTTGGATAGAGTGGGACTTTTTTCTCTGGAACATGGGAGATTGAGGGGTGATCTTATAGAGGTCTATAAAATAATGAGGGGCATAGATCAACTCGATAGTCAATATCTTTTCCCAAAGGTAGGGGAGTCTAAAACTGGACAGCATAGGTTTAAGGTGCGAGGGTCCAGATGGGCAATTATTTCACACAGAAATGGCGAGTGTAGTATTAGAGGCAGTTACAACTTTGTCCTTTAAAAAGTGTTTAGACTGCTATGTGGATAAGATGGGTATAGAGGGATATGGGCCAAATGTGGGCAATTGGGGCTAGCTTAGGGATTTAAAAAAAAAAGGGTGGCATGGACATGTTGGGCTGAAGGGCCTGTTTCCATGTTGTAAACCTCTAGGCCTCTATGAGGTAACCAAGTCATGGGCAGCAATGAACAGATAGGCTGGGATTTTCCAGCCCTTCCCACTAGTGGGATCTTCCAGTCCTGCTGACAGCCTACCACTACGATGGGTTCCCTGGCAGTGCGGCCAGTGAGGAATGCAATAGCTGTTGACTTCAGTGGAAGATTCCACTGGCGGCTAATGGTGAGCCCACTGAGCAGCTGGAAAACCTGTTGCAGGGGATCTGGAGAAGTCCGGTCAGTGATGTTGACTGAGTATTGGCCAGGACTTCCCGGGTACTCACCTGCTCTTCTTCAAATAGGGCAGTGAGATCTTTAAAATCCACCATGACGTGGCAGGTAGGGTCATGGGTTTGAATTTCCTCTGAGAGACTGCATCTCCAACAGTGTAGCATTCCCTCAGGTAGGTTACAAAAGGAAGGATATTCTGAGGCTGAAGGGTTGCACAGTCTTTAAATTCTAGGAGGAAAGCTAGTTTCGGGACAACGAGGATTCTTACAGTCAATGTTCAGCAGCCATTGCAAGATATTTGAGTAGAACTCGAGCAGAGGTCTCTCTGAGAGGAGACGAGGCAGATCAGACCTGGGTTTTATCCAATGGCAGGTCAACTGGACTTAATAGCACAGTCAGTGCCAATGATCGGTACAGTAGAGCATTCTATAGAACGCCCAGGGACAAGGAAAGAGAACTTGATTAACTCAACGTTGAGTTCAATAACTTCAGCCTCTGACCTTTCACCTCTATCTTGACCGCCCCGTGCCCCACTAGCCCTCGTGCAAAGGTCCATTCAGCTCAGGTGGGATTTTACGACCTTGGGGCAAACTCAGCCAGAAAATCACACCAGGAGATGGGTGTGAGATCTCATGGTTATTTGGACACATGAGGATTCAAAGGTCTGATGTACCCATTTCTTTACACAGCTACAAAAGGGCACTGCCACACATCCATTGCCAATTCAATTGTTGGTTGATTCTGTACTGAGAAGTGAGGTTCTTTATTCAATAATGGGATGTGGGCAAAACCGGAAAGGCCCACTCTTGTTGCCCATCCCTAATTGCCCTTGAACAGAATGAGTTACCAGGCCATTTCAGGGGACGTTTAAGAGTCACCCACATTGCTGAGGTTTTGGAGTCACAAGTAGGCCAGATTGGGTAAGGACGGCAGATTTCCTGAAGGACATTATGATGCAAATGGGTTTTTATGGCAATCGAGGATAGTTTCACGATTACCGTTATTCCACATTTTGTTAACTGGATTTAAATTCCACCAGCTGCCGAGGTGGGATTTGATCCCATGTCCTCAGAGCAAGGAGCCTGAGCCTCCAGGTTACTAATCCAGTGATTGCCATGATGCCATCAGCTCCCCTCACGGGATGGGTGAAGGGTGCGGGTAAGAGGCTGGTGTGTTTATTTGTTTTTTGAACAAGTGCATCTTTTTTCACTAATTGCATTCTCATCCTTCCAGAATGTCTAACACAATGGTATCATTTGTATTGCATGACTTTTGAATTCTCCAAGCATGCAACCAGCACAGTATCACCAATGCCCATAATAGCCATGAATAAAGTGGACTTCAGTCTCAAGGTTAAAACTCTGGGTAAAGTGTGGGCAGGTAGCAAAGGAGACAAAAATTACATCAAAAATTATAACATGCCTAAGGCCAGGCCAGAGTGAAGGTGTTCAACAAATTCCCCCATCACTCATTCCTGGAGATCACACTGCAATAAATAACTGGGATTAATTTTATGTGTACAAAATTTATCTTCCATTCAGTGCATTTTTCTGGAGATAGATCCTTCTCAATAGAAACAGAAAATGCTGGAAAACTTCAGCAGGTCTGACAGCATCTGTGGAGAAAGGACAAACATTAACTCTATTCTCTCTCCACAGATGCTGTCAGACCTGCTGAGATTTGCCAGCATTTTCTGTTTTTGCTTCGGATTCCAGCGTCCACAATGTTTTGCTTTTATTTTGCTGTAGCCTTGTTTTTATCGGGAGTTTTGACCTTGAATTCTCTTTGTGTAAGAGGTAGGGACTGTATAAATGGATTGTTTCCTGCAGTAAGTCCCACCCTTTCTCCATCCCTTTGGCTGAGATACTGGTGTCAATTCTCACTTAGGAAAGATATTTGAGCTCTGTTCCTCCTTCCGAAGGCTGCACCTTGGGGAATGAGATTGGGTGATTGCTCATTTGACGTTCACCCAGCAAAACAGTCGCAGGGTCTGAATTCCAGCCACAACCCTTGACGATCAAAAACAAATCGCTTACAATGAAGAGCTGCCATATTGTTCATTGAGGATTCTCTCTCTCTTGCTCTCTGTACTCTGTACAAAGGGATTGTCCTCCAGCTAAGCAGGGTGTCCCTGCAGCCTTAGACACAAGTGGATTCCGACATGTTGTGCCAAAAATATTCCCATAATCCCTTTAGTGGCCATTAAGGACCTTTCACCAGAGCTTCCCCCATAATACCCAGCACCACATTCAGAAAGAAAGGCCCTGGGGAAGTCAGGTATTCAGCCTAATCTCTTTTTAATACACAGGGAGGAACCGCTAAAAGGAATAATATGATCCCTAAGGCCAGTTTGACATTGATGAATTACTGCTTACAACTGCAGGAGCCTCAAAACTAGCAGGTCAAAGGGCACAGTCCATGCTCAATAAGTTCCCTGTAGATTCCTATAGAAGGTCAAAGCCACAAGGATAATTCCATTCTCTGAAATGAGACACAGACGGATGTTTCTTCATTTTCCTGGGAATATTGGCTCCGAAGGCTGTTTACTGGATACAGCACTGCTTTCATAATCCTACACTCTCTTTCCTTTAAGCTCACTTTTCTTCTGAGATCATTAGCCAATGGGAAACTGCCAGGTCCCATCCTTCATAACTGCTGCTGTCTTGTATTGAAATTGTCCTTCAAACAAGGATCCTTTTGTTATTCAGAAACAATATTTCAGGTTGTCTCCTGGTTAACGCTGCTGCCTCGGCTTCGGTCACGGTCTGTGCAATGTCTGCACATTCTCCCCATGTCTGCAGGGGTTTCCACCGGGTGCTCCACTTTCCTCCCACAGTCTGAAAGACATGCTGGTTAGGTGCATTGGCCATGCTAAATTCTCGCTCAGTGTATCCGGAGTGTGGCAGCCAGGGGATTTTCACAGTATCTTAATTACTGTAAGCCTACTTTTGACTAACAAAAAACTCTAACTTTGATGATTCTGCACAGCAAAAGATAATATGTATATCCACACGGGAACCTGGACATTCTTTCTTCCAGATTCTTCCATCGGAAAGAGATGTTTTTTTCAAAAATTATACTTTATTCATAAAAATCTCAAATAAACCATGCAAATTTACATGTCTTTGAATTGCAAACAGTGCAGAATTAGAACTTTTTTACAGTTCTATTCAAATTATAGTCATAACATTTTAAACTTACAACTATATACTTGCCTCAAAAATTACTATGTGCTGTTATTGCTCAGATTGGTACACGGTTACGCAGGTTACAGAAGCTTGAGATCACATACCAAACAATTCAAGAACAGCTTCTTTCCTGCCGCTGTCAGGCTTTTGAATGGACCTAACTTATATGAAGTTGATCTTTCTTTACACCCTAACTGTGACTGTAACACTACATTCTGCACCATCTCCTTTCCTTATCTATGAACAGTAATTTTTTGTCTGTACAGTGCGCAAGAAACAATACTTTTCACTGCATGTTGATACATGTGACAATGATAAATTAAATCAAGTCAAAGTCCTTTGCTTCTAATTTAACGTAGGTTTAGACTGATCCAATTTAGTAATCTGAGCCCCAAGGTTTTAATATAAAAGAGGAGATCCATGGTAGTGCAGAGCAGAATTTCCAGAGGGTGATCTCTTTGTGAATTATATTCTTTTGTTGATATTTATTTAGTTGCTGTTGGTAATCTTCATTGAAATAACTAAGATTGAATACCTCTTGATGAGTTTGTCAATGTATCGGGGACATTGACCCTGAGTCACAGGGATGTTTGTATGTATGGGTCTTCTGGGGGACTTTCCCTGAAATATAATTCATTCCCCACTGTACAAGTAACATGCCAGACCTCTCCCGTTATGGAATTTTCTTACCCTGTTAACAGTTGAAGGATTTCTGTTTCCTCTCTTTTATTTATTATTTTGTGGGACATGGACATGGCTAGCTGGCTGGGATTAATTGCCCGTCCCTCATTATGTGAGGGCAGTTGATAGTCATTGCTGTGGATTTGGAGTTACATGTAGGCCAGACCAGGTAAGGGCAGTAGATTTCCTTCCCTAGAGGACATTAGTGAACCAGATGAGTTTTCCCGACAATTGACAATAGTTTCATGGTCATCAGTAGATTTTTAATTCCAGAGTCTTTTTATTGAATCCAAATTCCAGCATCTGCCATGGCGGAACTCAAACCCAGAACATTAGCTGAGTTTCTGGATTATTAATTAACTGATAATTAATGATGACCAGGTCATCGTCTCCCATCCCTAATTGCCTCCAGCTCATTGGGATCCCTGCTCTTTTCCGATTCTGGTCTCAAACATTCTGGATTTAATCACTACCAAAAGTGGCATACAAATTCTGAGCGCTAAACTCTGGAATTCTCTCTCTCTCTGCCTCTCTATCTCATTTCCTCCTTTAAGTCACTCCTTCAGATTTACCTCTTTGACTCAGCTTTCGGTCAGTAGTCCAGTTAAAACCTTGTGAAGCATTTTGAGACTTTCTAACTAGGTTGAAGGTGTTATATGAACAGGACTTGTTGGCTGTTGCTGATACAGTTGGAAACGGCAAAAGCCAAATAGAGATGGCCAACAGAAATGCAGTCTTCATTCAAATTAATATCATAAGACCATAAGACATAGGAACAGAACTAAACAACTCGGCCTATTGAGTCTGCTTTGCCACTCAGTCATGGCTGATATTGTTCTCATCCCCATTCTCTTGCCTTTTTCTCATAATCTCTGATTCCTTTATTAATCAAGAACCTATCTAATCCTATCTCAAAGACACTCAATGACGTAGCTTCCACAGCCTTCTGGGGTAAAGAGTTCCACAGGTTCACTGCTCCCTGGCTGAAGAAATTCCTCCTCATCTCTGTTTTAAAGGGTCATCCCTTTAGCCTGATGTTGTGCCCTCTGATTCTAGTTTTTCAAACTAGTGGAAACATCCTCTCCACTCTATGCAGGCCTCTAGTAAGTTTCAATAAGATCCCCCCTCATCCTTCTAAAACTCCAACGAGTACAGACCCAAGTCTGTATCGCAAGTGATTAGAAAATGGTTGTGTGCTTTGGAATGGTAGAAAGTCCCCATTGGGATTTGACAAACTTTGGAGAAGATATGAAGACTTCCTGAATGAATCCAAGTGATTATGATAATAAGCACTGATGAAAGAACATATTGAAAATAGCACATTTCATGGACAAATTGACCTCTTTTGGAGGTCCGGATGACCCTTTGTAAAGACTCTTGTTACTGTTGACCTTCTTAATGATGTGGAGATGTGGTTGTTGGACGGGGGTAAACACAGTAAGAAGTCTAACAACACCAGGTTTAAATCCAACGGATTTATTTGATAGTAAACTCACAAACTTACAGGGTTTGCCCCTTCGTCAGGTGAATGGAGAGTTCTGGTCTCAGTCAGAGTCTCTGTCTCTGTCTCAATGACAGAGTAAAGATTTACAACACCAATTTTAAATCCAACCAATTTATTTGATAGTAAATCCGCGAGCTTTCGACACTATGTTGTCCTTCGTCAGGCAAATGCAGTGTTCTGATCTGCAGAGGCACTCATATCCACACAGACAGTTACAGATTGCTGATTAGAATGCGAATCCTTACATCTAACCTGCTATTCAAGTGTTAAAGTGGCTAACAATGTGTGTGAAGGGAATCCTGAGCATTGGTTAGAGAATTGTGTATTTTCTCCAGACAGCATAGTAAGTGAGGTTTTTTGCTAATCCAGGCAATTTACGGGGGTTACAGATAGTGTGACATGAAGCCAAGATCCCTGTTAAGACCGTCCTCATGTATGCGGAACTTGGCTATCAGTCTCTGCTCAGCAACTCTGCGCTGTCGTGTGTCACGAAGGCCCCCTTGAAGAACATTTACCCGCAGGTCGGAGGCCGAATGCCCATGACTGCTGAAGTGTTCGCCCACAGGAAGGGAACTGTTTTGCCTGGTGATTGTTGAGCGATGCTCATTCATCCGCTGTCGTAGTGTCTGCATGGTCTCCCCAATGTACCATGCTTCGGGACATCCTTTCTTGCAACGTATTAGGTAGACAACGTTGGCCGAGTTGCAAGAGTATGTACCGTGTACCTGGTGAATGGTATCCTCACGTTTGATGATGTCGTCCATGTCTATGATCTGGCATGTCTTGCAGAGGTTGCTGTGGCAGGGTTGTGTGGTATTGTGGTCACTGTTCTCCTGAAGGTTGGGTAGTTTGCTGCGAACAATGATCTGTTTGAGGTTGTGCGGTTGTCTGAAAGCAAGAAGTGGGGGGGTGGGGATGGCCCTAGCGAGATGTTCATCGTCATCAATGACATGTTGAAGACTCCGGAGAAGATGTCGTAGCTTCTCCGCTCCGGGGAAGTACTGGACAACAAAGGGTACTCTGTCCACCTTGTCCCGTGTTCGTCTTCTGAGGAGGTCAGTGCGGTTTATCGCTGTGGCACATTGGAACTGTCGATCGATGAGTCGAGCGCCATATCCTGTTCTCACGAGGGCATCCTTCAGCGTCTGGAGGTGTCTGTCATGATCCTCCTCATCTGAGCAAATTCTGTGTATACGGAGGGCTTGTCCATAGGGAATGGCTTCTTTAACATGTCTAGGGTGGAAGCTGGAGAAGTGGAGCATTGTGAGGTTGTCTGTCGGTTTGCGGTACAGTGAGGTGCTGAGGTGACCGTCCTTGATGGAGATGCGTGTGTCCAAGAATGCAACTGATTCTGGAGAATAGTCCATGGTGAGTCTGATGGTGGGATGGAACTTGTTGATATCATCATACAGTTGTTTCAATGATTGTTCACCATGAGTCCAAAGGAAAAAGATGTCATCAATGTATCTAGTATATAACCTTGGTTGAAGATCTCGTGTAGTGAAGAAGTCTTGTTCGAACCTGTGCATGAAGATGTTGGCATACTGAGGTGCAAATTTGGTCCCCATGGCTGTTCCATGTGTCTGGATGAAAAGCTGATTGTTGAAGGTGAAGACATTGTGGTCCAAGATGAAGCGGATGAGTTGTAAAATTGCATCCGGAAACTGGCAGTTGTTGGCATTGAGTACTGAGGCAGTTGCAGCAATACCATCGTCGTGGGGGATGTTGGTGTAGAGCGCCGAGACATCCATTGTGACAAGGAGTGTCCCTGGTTCAACTGCTCCATGTGTGCTGAGTTTCTGTAGGAAGTCCGTAGTGTCAAGACAAAAGCTGGGGGTTCTTTGTACGATGGGTTTCAGGATGCCCTCGATATAGCCGGAGAGGTTCTCAGACAGAGTCCCATTGCCCGATACGATGGGATGGCCGGGTATGTTTGCCTTGTGTATCTTTGGGAGGCAGTAGAGATCTCCAATGCAGGGAGTACGTGGAATGAGAGTCCGGAGGGTGTTCTGAAGGTCCGGATCAAAGGTTTTGATCAGAGTGTTGAGTTGACGAGTGTGTTCTTTGGTCGGATCCGCTGGTAACTGTCTCAGGATTCCCTTCACACACATTGTTAGCCACTTTAACACTTGAATAGCAGGTTAGATGTAAGGATTCGCATTCTAATCAGCAATCTGTAACTGTCAGTGTGGATATGAGTGCCTCTGCAGATCAGAACACTGCATTTGCCTGATGAAGGACAACATAGTGTCGAAAGCTCGCGGATTTACTATCAAATAAATTGGTTGGATTTAAAATTGGTGTTGTAAATCTTTACTGAGTTTACCCCAGTCCAACGCCGGCATCTCTTCACAATGACAGAGGTCAGATAAAGTAGAAGACTCAGTTGAATGAGGCGAATAGGATCAAATAGGAGAAAGCAGGATTAGGCTATTGAGTTGGATGATCAGCCATGATCACGATGAATGGTGGAGCAGGCTCGAAGGGCTGAATGGCCTCCTGTTACTATCTCCATTGTTTCTATGTAAAGTAACCCTGAATCATTCCTACATCAGGAATACGGAGGTCGACAACTTGCTCTTGATGAGCAATCCCTACTTTCTCAAAGGGTAAAAATCAGTGATCGACAGCATTGTACTATAAGGAATGCTACAAATACCCAAACTGTCTCATGCATGCGGCAATACCATCTCCATAAACTTTACAGATCATCTATAATTCCCTTCATAGAACAGGAATTGCAGCTTGAAATCTAACCGAGCCAAAAGCTACATCTGGAATGATAAACATAGAACAAAAGGATATCTCTTCTTCATCTCTTGGTTCATTCTTCATCAGTCGAAAGCATCAGTTCAAGGCCTTTAAGCCATTGTCTCCAGTCTGGAAGCCAGATGTCCTCACGCTCAACATGAAGATGGAGTCTGGCTTTAATAACTCAGTAACTTCCTTTAGTTATTTGGGCAATGGGGTTGGGGGTAAGATTGCAGAGAGAAGATAACTTGTGGTATTGTTTTCATATCGGAGAGAAATAGGAACTCTGTCGCAGGGTCAGGAAGAGAGATAGGGTCCAATGTAACACAAACATGGTCTGCAACCTATCAAGGGAAGAGATGAGACCTATTTTGCATCACTGAAAATCAACATTTTCTTTTCTGTGGTTGACTTCCCCTTTTATTAGAAACTGAAAAGTAAATGATTAAAAAGATTGCGAGAAGAAATGAAGCTCCTTTTGGAATTTTTAGGATGACTCTGCATCCACAAGGGTCAGCTTGGCTTGTTGCAATCCTCAATCGGGGATTTCAACGCATAATTCAGTACTGAGGGAGTGCTGAGCTGTCAGAGGCGCCACCTTTCTCAGGCCTACAACAGCTGTTTCTCAGTAACTTCAATGCAGTGTTAATGTAAGCCTACTTGTGACGAGTAAATGAACTTTTTACTTTGCTTGACAGCAGAGAACTTGTGATTGCTGAAAAATGTGGCATGCTATCAAAACTTTTCACCCTGCACTCATCAGGATATCCAATAAAAAGGGAGAACATCAATTTAGACTGCATGTGGAGGGAGTGTTGATTGGTTGGCAAGTAGACTCTGATTGGTGGAGGTGTTGGCATGGAGAGTGATTGTGTTTCTGGTGAAGCGTGAAGCTGAGGCTTTCTCTGTCCATGAAAATTAAAGATAAATTACCTATTGTACAATTTGTGGGCGAATGGGAGTTCTTGAAATATCCTGCCCAACATTCCTCCCATTGTCTAAAACTTGTGTCATTTCCTGTTTGCTGGGATCTTGCACAGCAAAATAAAAATGGCTGCTCCAAATTAAACAGACAGGAGATGAGGTCCTTCTGAGGTAAATCCCGTTATTCCGATGCTCCAAATCTGGCCAGTGATCTGGATGAATCTGATGGAATCCACATTCTCCAAAGTCAGTTCAGATTCCATTGTGCACGGGATTCCAAGCTGTTGTTAAACTCAGGCGAGGATAACTCGGAGAAAGGAAGGCCCGAGACTTCTTTGTGAGGCCCAAAGGATAATCCCTGACTTTCCAGGCCCACAAGAAATCTTAAAATAAAGAAGGCCAGACCAAAGTACTGGGCCTCTTCTAGCCCATGTTCCTGCTCAGGTCTAACCAAGAAACATAGAATCTAGAAGCAGGAGGAGGCTGTTTGACCTTTTGAACCTGCCCCACCATTCATTTTGACCATAGCTGATCATTTAATTCAATACCCTAATCTCCCTTCCCCTCTGTATCCCTTGATCCCTTCAGCCCAAGAACTATATCTAATTTCTTCTTGAAATCAGACAATGTTTTGACCTCAACTACTTCCTGTGGTAGTGAATGCTACAGATTCACCACCCTCTGGGTGAATACATTTCTCCCCACCTCAGTTCTAAAACGTTTACCCTTTATCAACCCATGAGTTCCCCACCATTGGAAACATGACCTGATGTTGCCCTGCATGCTCTCCCTCCCAGATTTCAATTGAAAATTAAGTGTGAATAACGACATTGGGTCCATCAGCATGTTTGAAGGGAGCATATTTGCTACCTTCCTGTCGACACCTAACACGTCTACCCTGCCACAGTGCCACCCCACCTGGCATAGTGGTTAGAATTGCTGCCTCCCAGCATTAGGAACCCGGGTTCGATTCCCAGCTTGGGTCACTGTTTGTGTGAAGTGTCTGTGTGGATTTCCTCTGAGTGCTCCAGTTTCATCCCACAGTCTGAAAGGGTGCTGGTTAGGTTCATTGGCCATGCTAAACTCTCTCTCAGTGTACCCAAACAGATGTCAGATTGTGGCAATGAGGGGATTTTCACAGTAACTTCATTACAGTGTTAATGCAAGCCTACCTAAGTTTGAATTTAGGTATATTTATAAGTGCCATAAGTAGGCTTACATTAACAATGCAATGAAGTTACAGTGAAAATCCCCTAACCGCCACACTCCAGTGCCTGTTTGGGTATTCTGAAGAGGGGGAATTTAGCATGGCCCTTGTGACTCTAATAAATAAACTCGTCCAATCAAAAGTACAGGTCAGGCCAGGGACACAGTGGAAAGGCGTAGGATCAGAAAAAAGAAGTGACTGGCCTCAGTTTAACCTCAGCATGCACTCCTGACCCCCACAGCTTCCCTCCAACCCACAGCTTCCTCCTTGTTTTCAACCCCTCCCAATCCACAACCCATTCCCAAAGTGTATAATGAAGGGGCTAGACAAGGTAGAGGCAGAGAGATTCTTTCTTAGAAAAGAAACAAGAACTAGAGGACACAGCATCAAAATAAGGGAGAATCAAGTTAGAACAGAGTTGAGGAGGAACTTCTTCTCTCAGAGGGTAGTGAATCTTTGGAATTCTCTGCCCATTGAAGCATCGTTAAACGTGTTTAAGTCACAGGTAGATAGATTTCTGATCGACAAGGGAATTAAGGATTATGGGGAGCAGGCGGGTTAGTGGAACTGAACCACTTGAGGCTGTTTTCCTTAGAAAGATGTAAACTTAGAGGAGATCTAAAAGAGGTGTACAAGATTATGAGAGGTATAGATAGAGTAAACAGGGTTAAGCTTTTTCCTAGGATGGACTCGAATAGCACGAGGGGTCACGGGCTTCGGGTGAGGGGGGTAAGGTATAATTTGGATGCTAGAGGGAGTTTTTTCACACAGAGGCTGGTGGGGATATGGAATGCGCTGCCAAGTAAAGTGGTGGAGGCAGGTACTCTGGAGTTATTTAAGAAATATTTAGATGGGCACATGAACAGAATAGGAATGGAGGGGTATAGAAAACTGATTTAAAATAGGGATCATGAACCTTGGGAGTCCCTGGGAAGTGTGTAAATAGATGATGATATTGATGTACTTGTTTTTATCCTACAGGTGCTTTGGTCCACCTTGTTGTCTAACAAGGGGCATACACGCGATGGGTTGTGAGAGGACTGCTCTTGGATCTTTTTTGAGAGTATCCTAGTGCTTCACATCGTTAGTGTACGCTTGACCTGGACCATTTGATGGGCAACACGACAGCTCAGTGACTATCGCTGTGCTGTGCAGATACATGGATTTGGGCCTGTGTCTGTTGGAGTTTGCGCATTCTCCCCGTGCTTGCGTGGGTTTTCTCCGGGTGCTCCAGTTTCCTCCCACATCTCAACTGATTAGCTGGCAGAATCAGCTAATTCTGCCAATTAGCTCTTAGGCTAATTGGCAGAACAAATTCTCCTAAATTGTCTAAAATTTGGTTTTTAATCCATAGATCTATAAACATAGACAGGGATCACAGGTAGAGGTGGGAACATCAGGGTGGCGGCACGGGTTCGTTGGGCCGAAGGGCCAGTTTCCTGTGCTGTTTTGTTCTTTGTTCACTATCAGATGAGCCATGATCTTATTGAATGGCAGGGCAGGTTCGAGGGGCTGGATGGCCTGTTCCTGCTCCTATTTCTTATGTTCTTATGTACAATTCAGGGGCTGTTGGTGGGTTTAGTGAACGGAGATGAGCTGAAGTTTGTTCAGAGTGGGGTTTTCACAGATTGTAACAAAAGAGTTAGCACAGCCAAAGTGTAGGCTATGTCTGGAGAAAGTGTATCCAGGCCCTGGAACCAGCTCACAGCCCTCAAAACCAAACCTGAAGATTATTGAGCGAGAAGCAGCACGTAAAAGACCTTCCACTGAAACCATCAACAGACACACATTATGAGTCCCTGAGGGGGTGGCAAAGGGGTTTCGTTTAGATTGGCTTCCTGCCAACTCCCTGCAAGTTAGACAACACAATAATGTTTCATTGTAAAATGGTTCAGGGTGATTTAAAATAACTAAAGTATGTTATCTCTCACATCGGAGATACCTCCCATGACACTGAGACTGTTAATTGTTTCCCTCCTAATGATTCTGCCAATTCCCGATAGGAAAAAGCAGTTTGGACCAGTATTCCTAATTCCCAGTTTTTGCTGGTGTTCCATTTCAAGATACACAAGACCAGTTCAGACTTTTGAAATGACTCCTTTAGTTTCCTGAATCCTGGAATGATTATATGACGGAAAGTGATGATTGTGTAAACCTAACACCGCTGGCTGCCCCCACTTACCAAGGTAAACACAAAATCAGGAGACTTTTCAATAAAGAGCCTATATCATTGCTGTACAAATCCTTGTTGCCTGATCTGTGATAAACAGAAGGATGTAACAGGTATGAGGGTTAGGGGAAAGTGTGGGGCTTTTGTGGGATGGCTGAGGAAGTTGTGGAGGAATCATCCTGGGAGTGTTTGATGGGAGACAGTGTAGAGGGAACTTTACTCTGTATCTAATTCCATGCTGTACCTGTCCTGGGAGTGTTTGATGGGGGACAGTGTAGAGAGAGCTTTACTCTGTATCTAACCCCGTGCTGTACTTCCCCTGGGAGTGTTTGATGGGGGCAGTATAGAGGGAGCTTTCTCTGTATCTAACCCCATGCTGTACCTGTCCTGGGAGTGTTTGATGGGGACAGTGTAGAGGGAGCTTTACTCTGTATCTAACCCCGTGCTGTACCTGTCCTGGGAGTGTTTGATGGGGACAGTGTAGAGGGAGCTTTACTCTGTATCTAACCCCGTGCTGTACCTGTCCTGGGAGTGTTTGATGGGAACAGTGTAGAGGGAGCTTTACTCTGTATCTAACCCCGTGCTGTACCTGTCCTGGGAGTGTTTGATGGGGACAGTGTAGAGGGAGCTTTACTCTGTATCTAATCCCGTGCTGTACCTGTCCTGGGAGTGTTTGATGGGGACAGTGTAGAGGGAGCTTTACTCTGTATCTAATCCTGTGCTGCATCTGTCCTGGGAGTGTTTGATGGGAACAGTGTAGAGGGAGCTTTACTCTGTATCTAATCCTGTGCTGCATCTGTCCTGGGAGTGTTTGATGGGAACAGTGTAGAGGGAGCTTTACTCTGTATCTAACCCCGTGTTGTACCTATCCTGGAAGTGTTTGATGGGGACAATGTAGAGAAAGATGTACTCTGTATCTAATCCAATGCTATACCTGCTGTAGAATGTTTAATGGGGGCAATATAAAGGGAACTTTACTCTGTATCTAACTCAGTGCTATACCTGTCCTGGGAATGTTTAATGGCAGATGTGTAGAGGGAGCTTTACTCTGTATCTAACCTCTTTCTGTACCTTCCTGAAAGTAGGCAGGTAGAGGGGGCTTCACTCTGTATCTAACCCAATGCGGCACCTGCTTTGGGAGTATTTAATGAGGTAGAGATGCTGGCGTTGGACTGGGGTAGTAAGAACTCAGTAAAAATTTAGCAACACCAATTTTAAATCCAACCAATTTATTTGATAGTAAATTTGTGAGCTTTCGACACTCTTGTGTCTTCCTCAGGCAAATGCAGTGTTCTGGTCTGCAATAGCACACATATCAACACAGACAGTCACAGATTGCTGATTAGAATGCGAATCCTTACATCTAACCTGCTATTCAAGTGTTAAAATGGCTAACAATGTGTGTGAAGGGAATCCTGAGCATTGGTTAGAGAATTGTGTATTTTCTCCAAACAGCACAGCAAGCGAGGTTTTTTGCTAACCCAGGCAAGTTACGGGGGTTACAGATAGTGTGTCATGAAGCCAAGATCCCTATCAAGACCGTCCTCATGTGTGCGGAACCTGGCTATCAGTCTCTGCTCAGCGACTCCGCGCTGTCGTGTGTCACGAATGCCCCCTTGAAGAACATTTACCCGCAGGTCGGAGGCCGAACGCCCATGACTGCTGAAGTGTTCGCCCACAGGGAGGGAACTGTTTTGCCTGGTGATTGTTGAGTGATGCTCACTCATCCGCCGTCGTAGTGTCCGCATGGTCTCCCCAATGTACCATGCCTCGGGACATCCTTTCCTGCAACGTATCAGGTAGACAATGTTGGCCGAGTTGCAAGAGCATGCACCATGTACCTGGTGAATGGCATCCCCACGGCCGACGATGTCGTCCATGTCTATGATCCGGCATGTCTTGCAGAGGTTGCTGTGGCAGGGTTGTGTGGTATTGTGGTCACTGCTCTCCTGAAGGCAGGGCAGTTTGCTGCGAACAATGAACTGTTTGAGGTTGTGCGGTTGTCTGAAAGCGAGAAGTGGAGGGGTTGGGATGGCCCTAGCGAGATGTTCATCGTCATCAATGATATGTTGAAGACTCCGGAGAAGATGTCGTAGCTTCTCCGCTCCGGGGAAGTACTGGACAACAAAGGGTACTCTGTCCACCTTGTCCCGTGTTCGTCTTCTGAGGAGGTCAGTGCGGTTTATCGTTGTGGCACGTTGGAACTGTCGATTGATGAGTCGAGCGCCATATCCTGTTCTCACGAGGGCATCCTTCAGTGTCTGGAGGTGTCTGTCACGATCCTCCTCATCTGAGCAAATTCTGTGTATACGGAGGGCTTGTCCATAGGGAATGGCTTCTTTAACGTGTCTAGGGTGGAAGCTGGAGAAGTGGAGCATTGTGAGGTTGTCTGTCGGTTTGCGGTACAGTGAGGTGCTGAGGTGACCGTCCTTGATGGAGATGCGTGTGTCCAAGAATGCAACTGATTCGGGAGAATAGTCCATGGTGAGTCTGATGGTGGGATGGAACTTGTTGATATCATCATACAGTTGTTTCAATGATTGTTCACCATGAGTCCAAAGGAAAAAGATGTCATCAATGTATCTAGTATATAACCTTGGTTGAAGATCTCGTGTGGTGAAGAAGTCTTGTTCGAACCTGTGCATGAAGATGTTGGCATACTGAGGTGCGAATTTGACACCTCCAGACGCTGAAGGATGCCCTCGTGAGAACAGGATATGGCGCTCCCCTCATCGATCGACAGTTCCGACGTGCCACAGCGATAAACTGCACTGACCTCCCCAGAAGATGAACACGGGACACGGTGGACAGAGTACCCTTTGTTGTCCAGTACTTCCCCAGAGCGGAGAAGCTACGACATCTTCTCCGGAGTCTTCAACATATCATTGATGACGATGAACACCTCGCTAGAGCCATCCCCATCCCTCCACTTCTTGCTTTCAGACAACCACACAACCTCAAACAGATCATTGTTCGCAGCAAACTGCCCAGCCTTCAGGGGAGCGGTGACCGCGGTGCTGCGCAGCCCTGCCGCAGCAGCCTCTGCAAGACATGCCGGATCATAGACATTGACGACATCATCAGACGTGGGGATGCCATTCACCAGGTGCACGGTGCATGCTCTTGCAACTCGGCCAACATTGTCTACCTGATACGTTGCAGGAAAGGATGTCCCGAGGCATGGTACATTGGAGAGACCATGCGGACACTACGACGGCAGATGAGTGAGCATCGCTCAACAATCACCAGGCAAAACAGTTCCCTCCCTGTGGGTGAACACTTCAGCAGTCATGGGCGTTCGGCCTCTGACCTGCGGGTAAATGTTCTTCAAGGGGGCATTCGTGACACACGACAGCGCGGAGTTGCTGAGCAGAGACTGATAGCCAGGTTCCGCACACATGAGGACGGTCTTGATAGGGATCTTGGCTTCATGACACACTATCTGTAACCCCCGTAACTTGCCTGGGTTAGCAAAAAACCTCGCTTGCTGTGCTGTTTGGAGAAAATACACAATTCTCTAACCAATGCTCAGGATTCCCTTCACACACATTGTTAGCCATTTTAACACTTGAATAGCAGGTTAGATGTAAGGATTTGCATTCTAATCAGCAATCTGTGACTGTCTGTGTTGATATGTGTGCTATTGCAGACCAGAACACTGCATTTGCCTGACAAAGACACAAGAGTGTCGAAAGCTCACAAATTTACTATCAAATAAATTGGTTGGATTTAAAATTGGTGTTGCTAAATTCTTACTGAGTATTTAATGAGGGCAGTGTGGATGGAGCTTTACACTGTATTTAACTTGTGATGTATCTGTCCTGGGAGTATTTGATGGAGACAGTGTAAAGGGAGCTTTATTCTGTACCTAAGGCCGTGCTGTACCTATCCTGGGAGTGTTTGATGGGGACAATGTACAGGGAGCTTTAGTTTGTACCTAACCCCATGACGTACCTGTCCTGGGAATGTTTGACAGGGACAATGTAGAGGGAGCTTTATTGTGTATCTAATCCCGTCTGTACTTGTCCTGGGAAAGTTTAATGGGGGCAATGTAGAGGGAGCTTTACTCTGCATCTAACCCTGTGATGTATCTATCCTGGGAGTGTTTGATTGAGACAGTGTGAAGAGAGCTTTACTCTGTATCTAACCCCGTGCTGTACCTGTTCTGGGAATGTTTGGTGGAATTAGTATAAAGGAACCTTTACTCTAAGTAATCTAACTAAATGGAAGCTTTTCCATTTTTCTGCACTAACAACTGTACTTGGGCAAAGTTTGGAGATATCAGGAACTCGCTCAATGTTGTTGAAGTTGCACAGTGCTTGCCCGTGTGGGAGAGAGTTAACTCACTCAAACAATGTGAATCGCCAAAGGGAGATTAAATGAAAATTCCTCATAAAAATCAGATGTAAATTCAGTCTCATTTTCAGAAAGGTACAAGTTTGTTCATGCGAGAACCATATGTGCAGACTGAAAACTGTCTCATTTCCTGGCATCCTGTTTGACAGAAACAGGTAAAAAAAATGACCATATATAATTTAGGGAAGGATTAGACTCACGTGTACTTTCTGCTTTGAACATACAAGGGTTCATTACACTCCAGGATATGTTTGTGGCAAAGTGTATTTCAGTAATGCCTGAGGAGATATGGTGGCACAATGGATAGCACAACTGCCACACAATGCCAGGGACCCGGGTTCAATGCCTGGCTTGGCTCACTGTCTGTGTGGGATCTGCATGTTCTCCCCGTGTCTGCGTGGATTTCTTCTGGGTTCTCTGGTTTCTTCTCACAGTCCGAAAGAAATGCTAGTTAGGTGTATTGGCTGTGCTAAATTCTCCCTCAGTGTATCTGACCAGGCAGTGGAGTGTGGCAGCTAGGGGATTTACACAGTTACTTCATTGCAGTGTTAGTGTAGTTTGATAACAATAAATAAACTTTAACTTTAGATACCCAAAGCCTTCAGAATTCAATTATAGATAGAAAATGCTGGAAACACTCAGCAGATCTGTATTGTCAGTGAAAGGAGAAACAAACTCACGTGTACTGTTGTGCCTGCTGTACAGTCTGTTTTAATCCTTATATGATGGACAAATAACTGTGAGCAGGCATCTTATTAGTGCAAACAATAGTTATTTAAACCCACACAATCAATAATCACCCACCCAACCAACAATAAGTTATCTTTACAGGAAATACGAGAGTTCAAGTCCAATACAAGATCTTGACTTAACTGTGTGACTGGCAAGTACCCAAGTAGATATTGGCCTTTATCTGTGTGCTGGTCTTGGTCATCCTCTGTGTAATCTGGTCCTTTGGTCTGGTCTGGCACTTTGTCTCTGGTCTTCCTTCCTTCTCAGGTGTGGTGGCTCTCCTGGTGCTGGTCATTACTAGCGATGGTCACTGGTATCGAAGCTTGTTTGTGGGGTCAGAGAGAGAGAAAGAGCGATTCTTGGTTGTGCCGCACCCTCGATACCCCATTGGGTTGTGCACTCCTTTTAGCCATTGCCAAGCAATCGATCAGGACTTGATCACCCTGATCAATAAAGTCCAATCAGGGTGCTGCCACACCAATCTCTGGCTGTGTCCTCAACGGCCATGTCTGCAGGTGCTGGAGGCATGTAGAATTCACACCTCCCTCCCAAATAACAGCGTCCTCGTGTCTAATAAACAACCCAGTGTGACCAGAAAGTCTCTTTTGTCCTGGAGATGACCCATATCCTGCGTATTTACCCGTCGGGGTTACAGCCTGGTTCTCTCTGTCTTTTAGGCTGCAGTCTGCCATTTTAGTTCTTGCCCAATTGTCCCAGAGTGTTTTACACATCGCCATTTTAGATGGCCCATTCGGCCACAGTACCAATATCCTTCCAGAATCACAGCCCCTTTGTCACAACTTCGGTGGAGACCGAGAACTTTAAAAGAGAGAATTCCCATGAGGCTAAGGGAAAGAAAACTGGTACTTAAGATTTCATTTCTTAAAGTTTTTAAAACAAGCCAACCAAAATCACCATGGTTCAAACACTAATTAATAAGCAAAGGAAATTTCAAAGAAAAAAAGCAAATTTCATTATAAGTCCTTGATACAAAAACTGTATTCTATTCTGTATTCTAACCTGTACCTCTCATTGTATTCTATTCTGTATTCTAACCTGTACCTCTCACTGTATTCTATTCTATATTCTATTCTGTATTCTATCCTGTATCCATCACTGTATTCTAGCCTGTATCTCACACTGTATTCTATACTGTATTCTATCCTGTATTTTATACTGTATTCTAGCCTGTATCTCACACTGTATTCTATACTGTATTCTATCCTGTATTTTATACTATATTTTAGCCTGTATCTCACACTGTATTCTATACTGTATTCTATCCTGTATCCATCACTGTATTCTAGCCTGTATCTCACACTGTATTCTATCCTGTATTCTATCCTGTATCCATCACTGTATTCTAGCCTGTATCTCACACTGTATTCTATACTGTATTCTATCCTGTATCCATCACTGTATTCTAGCCTGTATCTCACACTGTATTCTATACTGTATTCTATCCTGTATTTTATACTATATTTTAGCCTGTATCTCACACTGTATTCTGTACTGTATTCTATCCTGTATCCATCACTGTATTCTAGCCTGTATCTCACACTGTATTCTATCCTGTATTCTATTCTATATTCTATTCTATATCTTTCACTGTATTCTATCCTATATTCTGTCTTGTATCTCACACTGTATTCTATCCTGTATTCTGTTCTACATTCTATTCTATATCCCTCACTGTATTCTATTTTGTATTCTATATATTGCACTGTATTCTATCCTGTATCTTATACTGCATTCTATTCTATATCTTGCACTGCATTCTATTCTGCATTCTATCATGTATCCCTCACTGTATTCTACCCTGTATTCCATCCCGTATTCTAGCCTGTACATGGCACTATATTCTATTCTGTATTCTATCCTGTATCTCTCACTGTATTCTGTCCTGTGTTCCATCCTGTATCTCTCACTGTGTTCTATATTCTATCCTGTATTCTATTCTGTATTCTATCCTGTATCTATCACTGTATTCTATTCTGTATTCCATCCTGTATCTTTCACTGTATTCTAGCCTTTATCTCTCACTGTATTTTACCTGGTATTCTACTCTGTATCTCTCTCATTGTATTCCAGTCTGTATTCTATTCTGTATTCTATCCTAAATTCTATTCTGTATCTCTCACTGTATTCTATCCTGTATTCTATTCTGTATCTCACACTGTATTCTATCCTGTATCTCACACTGTACTCTATCCTGTATCTCACACTGTACTCTATCCTGTATCTCTCACTGTATTCTATCCTATATTCTATTCTGTATCTCTCACTGTATTCTATCCTGTATTCTATTCTGTATCTCTCACTGTATTCTATCCTGTATTCTATTCTGTATCTCACACTATTCTATCCTGTATCTCACACTGTATTCTATCCTGTATCTCTCACTGCATTCTATTCTGTATCTCACACTGTACTCTATCCCACTGTACTCTATCCGAAATCTCTCACTGTATCCTGTATTCTATCCTGTATTCTATTCTGTATCTCTCGCTGCATTCTATCCTGTATTAATATATGTGGCAATAATAAATCAAACCAAATCAGCCATATCCAAAGTAGTTTATCTATTTAAATGAGGAATAATCACAGAAGACTCCTGCCTTACCTGCCAGTTTTTCCTGGTGGTCACCCATTTATTAGTCTGGACCTGTGGTGTGACCATCTCTCTGAAGCCAGTGTCTATCACACTCTTTTCCCCCCTGTATGCTCCGTAGTCTGTCCAGCTGCTGCTCCAGCCAAATCAACTGGTCTGTGAGGAGCTGCAACTGGTTACGGTCCCTGCGGACATAGCCTCAGAGACATTCTGATTTCCCACATATGGCAGGAGGAGCATATTGAGGAGCATATTGCTGCCCTAACTACCACCTCTGCTCTTGTGCACTTAAGAAAGATGTAGGAATAAGAATCTTATCTTGCTTGTCCTCCTCACAATGCCTTTTTTTTGGCTAGAGGAGGAAGGAGTGAGGGAAATATTAACGTAGCATCTCGGGCGTAACTGCTCCTTGACCCCAGTTCTTCCACTACCCACAGTCGAGGTGACTGCGCCAACTTCTCCAGAATGCATCACTTTGTGTGTACCACTGGCTCACCACCACACACACGCCAATTAGGGATGGATGAACAACTGCCTTGGCCAGTCACTTCCAGATTCCATGAACAAATTGAAAAAATAGGAAGCTTGTCAGCTCACCAATGGCAGGTGTGGCCTCTCTCTCTCCCCAGTGCCACCATTCTGATCACTTTCCTCACCTGATTTCCCATTCTCTCACTCCCAATTTCAGCGACTGGTCTCGAGAGTCGTTGGCAGCAATGTTCTAATTGGTAGCCAGCCCCTCCAAGAGGTGCCGGGTTGGTAAATTGGATAGGTGCTCCCGTCCTCGGGATCTCCAAATTTCCCTGAACTCCCGCCGCAGAATCCGGGGCTAATGACTCTGGGGAGGGAGGAAAAACAGTCAGAACAGACAAGAGGAGAAATGAAGAGCAGATAAACAGTCAGGAAGGAGAGCAAAAAGCAAAGCCTCCTGGGATTGTCAACGTTGGATAATTGCTCAAAGAAGCCGGAGATTGGGAAGCAGTCAGGAAAACGGGATTAGTCGACTCTGATTGAATAAAGGACTAGCACAGACCTGATTGACCGAATGGATTCTCTGTGCTGTGTAATGAAACTGGAGCTAAACTATGAAAACTTGAGTCCCACAAGATAGTGGAAGAGGTTTTGTAGTACAGAGCTTTAAGAACAACATTTTCGAGGGGAGAAGGCAGGAGAAGGAAAGAAATGCAAACTGCATGAAAATGGAAACAGCGACTGAGGTTTGACCTTGAGTTCCCTTCCGCCAAGCACTTCCCTAGAATAAGGGAGACTGGCTGCGGAAGTGCCCGTCACCTGTGGCAAACCTTACCCTAGCGCCTAATGCCAAGTTTCTCCAGGAAAAATAAGTGCCCACTACAGCAAAGCCCTTGTGCGGCTGGGAACTTGGTCACAAATCTTTTACATGAGTAACTGAGTGTATATAGCTCCCACCCCACGCTGAGGAAGTCAGATTTACACGTGGGCAGTCACTCGTAGCTTTCTTTCATTTATCTGTGTGGGAAAATAAATGTATACTTGTTCTCCATATATGCCCTTCCTGACCATGTCAACAAACCTTTTATTCAAACTTCTTTCTCCTTCAGGAAGATGTTGAGTGAAAGGCAGTTTCACTTCTGAAAACGAGACTGAAGATGGTTTAACACAATCCATGAGCTCCATTCTCAGCATCACAGGAACAGGAGGACGCCACTCAGCCCATCTGACCCTGAGCCTATCCCGCCATTCAGTTAGATTATGGCAGGGTTGTACTAACTAACTTTACTTATTTCACTGTGCATAATTGTTAGAATTAGAACAAGACCATTCAGGAAATGCTTTTTTTGCACAATGGGACTTGGAAATTTAAACCTCTCTCCAACAAAGGACTGTAGATGTTGGGGGGTTAATTGAAATTTTCACAGTTGAAGTTGGCAAAAAAGGACAAATCATTAATTTAGAGTGCAAGCTAACAAAGTTTATTGGACAATAAAGATTGATATTTAACATTTCATTAGCTGAGCATGATACATAAGTTTAATACATATCGGTCTATCTTTTCTGTGAATCTCCATGCTTCTGTTCTCTTTTTGGTTCCTCGAACCTGGTCTTGAGGTCCCTGATGTCCTTTGAGGTTTTAGCTCAGCCAGTTGAACTCTATTGTACAGCCAAGCCTCTTTGCAACTTGAAGGCTTTTGACACTAACTGGTGTTTTTCCAACCCACCTTACCTGCTGAAGCTGCAGTTAAACTCCACTGCTGCCCGTCCCAGTCATTCTTCACTTTCTCCCTCTGGGGAGGCGGGGGTGGGGGGTGGTTCAGCTTTCTAACAAAGACTAGTGTCTTTTCCAAAATGACCAAGTGTGTACTGATTCTGCCAAGCTAGACTTTAACCGAGTGAACAATGCCTCCGCAGCTAGGTATTTACGCGTTTTTTATTCATTCTCTCTTCGGGCCTTGACAATCCTGTTTATACTGGATCCAATGATCTCTATTACTTGATTCTAATCACAATCTGCAGCCCTCTCTCTGACAATTACTTCTGTCACTAAGCAAAACTAACACTGTTTCTTATGTGACCCCTCAGCTTGTGACAAATATCTATCAACTGGCAACGTCCTGTGATAAATACTAACTTCCCAGCGAATACTCTACTCCCAGTAAGTATCCTATTGCTGTCAAGTAACCCCTGTAAGTACCCAACTCCCAGCAAGTACCCTATTCCTGCTAAGTAACCTACTCTCAGTAAGTGCCCTACTCCCTCTAAATACACTACTCCCGGTAAAGTACCCTATTCCCAGCAAGTGTCCTACTCCTGGTAAGTATCCTATTCCCAGTAAGTACTCTACTTCCAACAAGTGTCCTACTCCCAGTAGGTACCCAATTCCTGGTAAATACCCTTTTCCCAGTAAGTACTTATTCCCAGTAAGTACCCTTACCCCGGTAAATACCCTATCCTGGTAAGTACCCTGATCCTAGCAAGTAATGAGCTCCCAGTAAGTACTCGACTCCCAATAAATACATTTTTCCCAGTAAGAGCTGTATTCCTGGTTGGTACTGTACTCCCAGTAAGTATCCTACTGGTAAAGTACTCTATTACCAGAAAGGACCCAACTCCTAGTAAATACGTTACTCCCAGTAAGTACTCCACTAACAGTGGGTATCCTATCCCAGTAAATACCCTACTCCCAGTAAGTACCCTAATCCTGATACGTATCCTACTCCTGGTAAGTATCCAACTCCCAATAAATACTCTACTCCCAGTAAGTACCCTACTATCAGTAAATAACCTACTCTGGGGAAGTTCACTACTCCCAGAAAGTATCCACTCCCTTTAAGTATCCTACTCCTAGTAATACCTTACTCCCAACTCTCTCTCCCAACAAACATCCCTCAGCGAGTGTTCTGTGCCAATTTCTGACTTCTTAGCCTTACTCCAGGCGTCTTGGAATGCTGCAAGTTTGACATAGATTGTCCTTGAAACATACCAATCCGGAACTGGCCTCCTGATAGGTGCTGAATGGATGCCGTGATTTTCCAAGAGAAGCAGTGCAAACTCTTCACATCATTTCACTAGAACGTGCGCAGACATAGAAACAGGCAGCTGTTGCTCCCGGCCGTTGGTACTGGTGGCCCACTCCCAGTAAGTACCCTGCTCCTAGGCTCAAGTTGCTTGGTGTTCTCCCAATACTTGTGCAGAAGTGGCAAGACTGCTTTACATACCATTCCCATCCCCTCCATACACATACACATACACACAGACACCCACTCACAGAGACAAACACGCACACACACAAACACATACATACGCACACAGACACACATACACGCACACACACACACACACACACACACATTCACAGATAAACACACACACACAGACACACACACAGACACACACAGATAAACACACACAGACACACAGACACACACACACACCCACGCATTCACACACACTCGCGCACATGTACACATACCCACCCACACACACACGCGCGCACACACACACATACACATGCATGCACATGCACACACAAACTCACACACACACACACACACTCATACGCACACACATATCCCTACACTCATATCCACCCACCCACACACACCCACACCCACACACACCCACACACCCACACCCACACACAGACACACCCAGACACACACACACACCCACGCATTCACACACACTCGTGCACATGTACACATACCCACCCACACACACACGCGCGCACACACACATACACATGCATGCACATGCACACACAAACTCCACACACACACACACACACTCATACGCACACACATATCCCTACACTCATATCCACCCACCCACACACACCCACACCCACACACACCCACACACACCCACACCCACACCCACACACACACACACACACCCACACACACACACATACTCACACACACCCTCTGCTGCTGAAGTGCGCACACATCCTACTCCTGATGTTTCTATTAGGGGTGGCACAGTGGCACAGAGACTAACACTGCCGCCTCACAGCGTCGGAGACCTGGGTTCAACTCCAGCCTCGGGCCACTGTCTGTGTGGAGTTTGTAAACTCTCCCTGTGTCTGTCTGGGTTTCCTCCGGGTGCTCCGGTTGCCCCCCATAGTCCAAAGATGTGCTGGTTAGATTATTGGCCATGCTAAATTGACCCTAAGGTCGGGGAGATTAGCAGGGTAAATATGTGGGAATAAGACCTGGGTGAGGTTGTGGTCGGTGCAGATTTGATGGGCTGAATGGCCTCCTTCTGCACTGGAGCGATTCTATCATTCTGTAAAGCTAAGAGCTTGCATTTTGTACCTTTGTGACATGAAAGCAACCGAATGAACTGTGTCTTTAAGTGGACCCTGCGCTTCCTGCCCGGATCCCAGTGCTGACCGAGCCCCCTTAGCACGGAAGGCACTCTCCATGAGGTATTTTCCAATTTGTCATGGTAACACAGGTTAATCTGATTAGCGAGATTTGCCCAGGGCTCACACAGACGCTCTCTCATCCCTGGAAGCTCATCAGCACTGAATTCCCAGCACCCAAGCCCAGCCCAGATCTGTTTACAAAGCAGAAGGGTCCGGGCCTTCACTTTTTTTGTTTAAAAAAAAGACCAAATTCTCCCAAATCAGACAAGCAACATTGCAAACCAATTAGATAAGAACAAAAGTCTGGCTTTCGCAGCAAAGCAAACTCAAATCTTAATTGAAAAGGAAACAAATCGCTTCGGCCTACTTTAATCAGCTCCCCCTTTCACAAGCCTGACAATCCCAATATTGTTTACCCAGAAAAAAACCCCTGAATCCTACTGTCCTCTAATTGGCTCTCACAGGGTTTATCACCAGGCCCAAGCAGGCAAATTTAAATTAAAAATGCTTTTTATTGCATGCCTGGAATCTGGGACTTTAATATGGCTTTAATTAGCGCTCAGTGTGGTGTGCAGTTTATTTAGGGACTTCAATAGGAACAAGGGGCAGGCCACAATCACTGCTTCGTGTTACATGTTGGGAGCTAGGGTTGAGAAAACAAGCAGCCACTTTCATTTGTAATGCTGATCGCCTATCCCCTCTCTTAAAGGGGCAGTCTGCGCTATTTAAAGGAACATCGCTGCTTGTTGGGGATGCTTTCCTAAAGGAAGGTGGGCCTACATGGTCATGAGATGGTGTGAACGCCTGACAGCGTTTGACATTGCTCCTCTGAAGAAAGAAAAAGTAACAGAAGAAAATGAATTCAAATTAAGCTGCTTAAAGATTCCATTGGCGAGGAGTGATCAATGTCATGGACACTGAGGAGTTCTGTGAGCTGGAAGTGAGAAACCCAGTGAGGGATACAGTGAAGAATGCAGTGAGGAATACATTATGGCATACAGTATTGAATACAGTGAGGAATACAGTGAGGAATTCAATGTGGAATACAGTGAGGAATACAGTGATGAATACAGTGAGGAATATAGTGAGGAATACAGTAACAGTTACAGTGGGGAATACAGTAGGAAATACAGCAGGGAATACAGTGTGGAATACAGTAAGGAATACAGCGAGGAATACAGTATGGAATACTGTGTGGAATACAGTGAGGAACACAGTGTGGAATACATTGTGGAATACAGTAATGAATACAGTAAGGAATACAGCGAGGAATACACTGCGGAATACAGGGTGGAATACAGTGTGGAATACAGTGAGGAATACAGTAAGGAATACAGTGAGGAACACAGTGTGGAATACAGTGATAGTTACAATGTGGAATATAGCGAGGAATACAGAGAGGAATACAGTGAGGAATACAGTGAGGAATACAGTGAGGAACACAGTGTGGAATACAGTGATGAATACAGTAAGGAATACAGTATGGAATACAGTGATAGTTACAATGTGGAATATAGCGAAGAATACAGAGAGGAATACAGTGAGGAATACAGTAAGGAATACAGTGAGGAATACAGTGAGGAATACAGTGATGAATACAGTAAGGAATACACTATGGAATACAGTGATAGTTACAATGTGGAATATAGCGAGGAATACAGAGAGGAATACAGTGAGGAATACACTGTGGAATACAGTGAGGAGTACAGTAAGAAATACAGTGGAGAATACAGTGGGGAATACAGTGGGGAATACAGTGAGGAATAAACTGTGGAATACAATGAGGAATACAGAGAGGAATACAGTGATGAATACACTGTGGAATACAGTGAGGAGTACAGTAAGAAATACAGTGGAGAATACAGTGGGGAATACAGTGGGGAATGTAGTGAAGGATACTGAGGAATGCAGTGAGGAATGCAGTGAGGGATACAGTATGAAATTAGAACATAGAACATAGAACATTACAGCACAGAACAGGCCCTTCGGCCTTCGATGTTGTGCCGACCAAAATAAAAAGCAATGCCCCTCCAAACTAAACCATTCCCTTCTCTTCCATATACTTATCAACTAACCTCTTAAACGCCACCAAACTTGGCGCATCTACAACAGCTGCAGGCAGGGCATTCCACTCCCGAACCACCCTTTGGGTAAAGAACCTACCTCTGATATCCGTCCTATAACTATCACCCCTTAATTTAAAGCTGTGTCCCCTCGTGCTAGCTTTCTCCATCCTAGGAAAAAGGCTATCACTGTCCACCCTATCTAAACCTCTAATCATCTTATATGTTTCAATAAGGTCTCCTCTTAGCCGCCTTCTTTCTAACGAAAACAACCTCAAATCCCTCAGCCTCTCTTCATAAGACCTGCCCTCCATACCAGGCAACATCCTGGTAAACCTCCTCTGTACCCTCTCCAATGCCTCCACATCTTTCTTATAATGTGGGGACCAGAACTGCACACAATACTCCAAGTGCGGCCGCACTAGAGTTTTGTACAGTTGCAACATGATGCTGCGGCTCCTAAATTCAATCCCCCTACCAATAAAAGCTAAGACTCCATATGCCTTCTTAACAACTTTATCCACTTGACTGCCTACTTTCAGGGATCTATTGACACATACACCAAGATCCTTCTGTTCCTCAACACTATTAAGAGCCCTACCATTAGCCCTATACTCTACACATTTATTGTTCCTGCCAAAGTGCATTACCTCACACTTTTCCACATTAAACTCCATTTGCCACCTCTCGGCCCAGCTCTGCAACTTGTCCAAGTCACTCTGTAAACTATAACACCCCTCTTCACTATCTACCACTCCACCGACTTTAGTGTCATCTGCAAATTTACTGATCCATCCCTCAATACCCTCATCCAGATCATTTATAAAAATTACAAACAGCAGGGGCCCCAAAACAGACCCCTGAGGCACACCACTTGTCACCGAACTCCACGATGAATATCTCCCATCAACCACCACCCTCTGTCTTCTATCTGCCAGCCAATTCCTAATCCAATTAGCTAAATCACCCTCTATTCCACACATCTGCATTTTCTGTAGAAGTCTTCCATGGGCCACCTTATCAAACGCCTTACTAAAGTCCATATATACTACATCAACCGCCTTACCCCCATCCACCTCTCTGGTCACTTTCTCAAAAAACTCAATGAGGTTAGTAAGGCATGACCTACCCTTCACGAAACCATGCTGACTATCCCCAATCAATTCATTTCTCTCTAAATAACTATAAATCCTATCCCTAATAATTCTCTCCAATACTTTGCCCACAACAGAAGTAAGACTCACTGGCCTATAATTCCCTGGAAGGTCTCTCTTCCCCTTCTTAAACAATGGGACCACATTCGCTATCCTCCAGTCCTCCGGAACCACACCCGTAACTTGTTAAAGAATGGATCAGAAACTCCATTCAGAAACAAGGTATGTCATGAAGCCCTGCTAGACCCCAACTCTTTTTCTATTTTGGCATTAGCTGTGATTCAACTGACGCATTAAGAAATTTTTATCAAAACAAACTTTACTGAACAATGCAATTTACCTGTAACAAATCAATTAGCTTAACATTTACCAAATGAAATAGTTAGACATGACAAGATAATATTCTTAACTGCTAACCTATCTCTATTAGTTCCAAATTAAGCAATATTCTTCTTATAGACTTAAACTCCCCTTCAAAATAGGTTAGCAACACACAGGCTTACATGTTGTTACTTATTGATAGTGCTAGAACCTTTAAACATCTCTGGAGAGAGAGAGAGAGAGAGAGACAGAGAGACAGAGAGATACCTGTCTTCTGACACGCAAATTGTAGTCTCCAGAGAGAGAGAGAGAGAGAGAGAGAGAGACAGAGACAGAGAAAGAGGCAGAAACATTTCAGACTTCTTTTGGCGCCAGGCAAAAAGTCACAGTTTAAGAATCAAAGTGAACTATGTTTTCCCTGCAAGCTTAGTTCCTCTCATTCCTATGGCTATATATCTACAATCAAGTTATTGAAAATCTGACTCTGATATCCCAGGGTAAACCTCAAAATAAACAAAAATGCATGAACTCAGATTAAATGAAACACCTCATCATCTAAAACCAATCATTCTCTCACAGAGTGGCCCAGTGGTTAGCACTGCTACCTTGCAGCAGTAGGGAACCAGGTTCGATTCCCAGCTTGGGTCACTGTCTTTGTGGAGTTTGTACATTCTCTCCATGTCTGCGTGGGTTTCCTCTGGGTTCTTTGGTTTCCTTCTATAGTCCAAAAATGTGTGGGTTAGGTTGATTGGCCATGTTAAATTGTTCCTTAGGTCCAGGGCGATGAACAGCATAAATAGAATAGAATACCATGGTGCAGAAAGAAGCCATTCAGCCCATCGAGTCTGTACCAACCACAATCCCACCCAGGCCCTAACCCCATGTCCCTACATATTTACCCACTCATCCCTCTAACCTATGCATCCCCGGACACTAAAGGCAATTTAAAATATATGAGCTAATGGGGACCCGGCCTGGTTAGGATTGTTGTATGTGCAGAGTTTGATGGGCTGAAGGGCCTCCTTCTGCACTGTAGGAATCTATGATTCTATGCTCAGCATTGAGCTGGCTGGTTTGCAAACAATTCAGCACCATGCAAACCAGAGCTGAATTTTAAACATACTCCACACAAGAAAGGCACACACTCATCACCAAATACAGCAAGCAATACAGGACAGAACACAGGGTAGAATACAGCAAGCAATACAGAATAGAATAGCATATAGAATACAGGATAGAACACAGTGAGAGATACAGAATAGAATATAGGATAAAATATAGTGAGAGATACAGGATAGAATATAGAGAGAGATACAGAATAGAACACGGAGAGATAAACTGAGGAATATAGTGTAGAATGCAGTGAAGAGAACAGCGAGTGGATACAGTGAGGAATAGAGTGTGGGATATGGTGAGAGATACAGTGAGGAATACAGAGATCAATATCATAGAACTATAGACTCATAAAACCCTACGATGCAGAAAGAGGTCCTTCGGCCCATCAAGTTTGCACCAAACACAATCCTACTCAGGTCCTACCCCCATATCCTTACATATTATACCCACTAATCCTTCTATCTACACATCACTGGACACTAATGGGAAATTTCTTGGCGTGGCCAATCAACCTAACCCACATATCTTTGCACTATGGGAGGAAACAGAAGCACTGGAGGAAACCCACGCACACACAAGGAGAACGTGCAAACTCCACACAGTGACCCAATTGGGAATCAAACCAGGACCCTGGAGCTGTATAGTGAGGGATATAGTGATAAATGCTGTATAGAAAACATACTAGAGAATACAGTGTAGAATGCAGTCTAGAATATGATGAGGAATTGTTAAATATTGACCATGATTTCAGCAAATAGAAAAGTAATGAGGTGTCACACTCTAAGATACAGGTTTATTCAGATGTTGATTGCCCAAGATCCCAAATGGAAGTGACCCAGAAGATCATGAACCTCTTGTTTATGTCACTGCAGCTCATGTAACATTCTATCAGCGGAGATGCAACCACAAAATAAATAACATTTCTCCCCCTTTATCCTTTAGTCCCAAATGACAATTTATCTTTCCGTTTAATCAACAGAGATATATGCATTAGTTTGTATCATTATTTCCCATATATACAATAAGACAGTCTCTTAGGCAGGTGTCTATTTCTCTTGGGTTTGACTCAATGCTCTGGAATTTGGCTACTTAACACCTCTTTTACTCTGCTAGTAATTCTTCGTGTGAAACTATTTTGTGTCAGTTTTTATTGGTGGTAGAGATCTTTCACAACAGAATCTGCATTTGACTCTGTGGTTAGTCTCTGTTTTAAGTTTATTAATTTGTGTCACAAGTAGGCTTACATTAACACTGCAACAAAGTTACTGTGAAAATCCCCTAGTCGCCACATTCTGGCACCTGTTTGGAGACACTGAAGAAGAATTTGGCATGGTCAATGCACCTAACCAGCACATCCAGGAAACTGGAGCACCCAAAGGAAACCCACGCAGACACAGGGAGAATGTGCAGACTCTATACAGGCCGCCCTTCGAAGTATTTCCTTTTGCTTTTATTCATTCATGGGGCATGGACATCTTTGACTGGGTATCATTTATTGCCCATTCCTAATTGCCTGAAGAAACCATTCTCGATTGTTGGAAAAACCCGTCTGGTTCACTAATGTCTTTTAGGGAAAGAAATCTACTTTTCTTACCTGGTCTGATCTACATGTGACTCCAAGCCACAGCAATGTGATTGACTCTCAACTGTCCTTGGGCAACTAGCGATGGTCCCAGAACATGAACTGAGTTTCTGGATTAATAGTCTTGCAATAATACCATGAGGCCATTGCCTCCCCCTAAGTAAACTACGTCCTGTTGTCACTTACTGATTGCTCTGGTCTACAAAATCCAGCAAATATTTTGTCCAGCTTCTCAATAGTTTGTTCGATTGTCATGGATTTCATGATCACTACTTTTGGCAATTTTGAATGTGCATTGACAATTATTGGGAACTCTTTTTTACCAGTATGATTTGATGTGCCCTCGAAACTATGGCTGGTTCAGCCATTCCCAAGGATATAAGGGCTGTTATGGTGGACTATTTCTTAGTTTTGCACAGACTGACTTTGCCCCACTTTCTCTTTAATTTGGGCATCTAGTACTAGCCACCCAAAATAACTACGCTAGCTCCTTCATTCTTACCACACCTGGATGATACTCACATAGCTATTCAAAGTCTCTTCATGCAGACACAGGAGAACAATCTCTCAGATTCATTGTAATAAAATTCCACTCTGGACTGTCAGCTCAAGTCTACTTGTGAATTCTGGATTTTTACAAAGAACTTCTGTCACTGTTCCTTTTAGGATCATTTCAATAACCTTCCCCTTCATTTCTTGGGTGCCTCTGTACTTAAGATGAAGTCACTGATACACTATCCACTTGTGAGAGATATAGGACGTTGACAAAAGTTTCTTGTTTGATTTGTAGTGGCAATCTTGACAAAGCATAAGCATTCGCATGTTAATGTAGCTCAGTCTTCCAATCAACTCATTTAATTTAAAGTTCCTAGTTAACGTTTAATTTTCCCCAAACATTCTCTACTGAATAAAGCAGCTCCACTGTTTGTCCATTCACTTCCACATTTATCCAAATATATTCTTTTAGTGATTTGATTTGATTTATTATTGTTACATGTATTAGTATACAGTGATAAGTATTGTTTCTTGTGCACTCAACAGACGAAGCATACCGTACATAGAAAAGAAAGGAGAGAGTGCAGAATGTAGTGTTACAATTAAAGCTACGGTATAGAGAAAGATCAGCTTAATGTGATGTAGGCCCATTCAAAAGTCTGACAGCAGCAGGGAAGAAGCTGTCTTGAGTCTGTTGGTACTTTTCTCAGACTTTTGTATCTTTTCCCTGACAGAAGAAGATGGGAGAGAGAATGTCTGGGGTATGTGGGGTCTTTGATCATGCTGGCTGCTTTGCCAAGGCAGTGGGAAGTGTAAGACAGAGTTAATGGATGGGAGGCTGGTTTGCGAGATGGACTGGGCTTCATTCACAATACTTTGTAATTTTTTGAGGTCTTGGACAGAGCTGGAGCCGTACCAAGCTGTGATGCAACCAGAAAGAATGCTTTCTATGGTGCATCGTAAAAGTTGGTGAGAGTCATAGCGGACATGCCAAATTGCCTTAGTTTTCTGAGAAAGTAGAGGCTGGTGGGCTTTCTTAACTACAGCCTTGGCGTGGAGGGACCAGGACAGTGGTATGACCTCTTCTGTGTACATCCATGGAATAATATTTGATGGCTTCAATGGCAGATGCTTTAGCTTCTGATTATAGATTGTCTCAGATGTCAGTGAGACAGCAACCCCAATATCAGTATTGACTAGTTTACCATTGCGTTTTGGGAAATACCCAATAATGTTATGAATCATTTTGTACCACCAAGATGCCTAGTGTGAACTCTTGAACTTGTCTTTGAACATTATCTTCTGAGGTGTCTTCATCTTCAGCTGTCATCCTTTTGGATCTTCTCACTGACTTTGATGTGTTCTTTTCCTTATGCATCATTGGCGTAGGAGAAATTTGTCGTTTTCAGCCTGCTTTGGCAAATTAACCCTTTTGCCTCAGTTCCCGCAATTGTTTTTGCTACTCCAGTATTGCCCTGCTGCGTCCAATTTGTGCACATGGGTGACACGCTTGTAGTTTTGCAGATTCATTCTTAGTGGTCTCCATCGTCATGCACACCTCCCCCTCCCCGCTTCCGCTTCCTATCTGTGAAGACTCGTTTGCAGCCAGCTCCATTGACATTGCAATGTCTACTGTTGATTTAAGGTTCAGTGTTCTTTTAGCGAGCAGCTTTCGCGAGATAGCTTCGTTCCTGAATCCAGAAGTATTGTGAAGAGGATCATCAAGTGTCGCACCAAATTTGTGATATTTAGCAAGCCTTCTTAAGGTCACACAAACAGTGAAATTCTTTCACCTTCCTCCTGGTTTTGATCGTGGAATCAAAATCTTTCTGATAAGCGATTTCGGTGAGAAATACTCTCATAAGAGCTTTATCAGTTTGTCGTAGGTTTTACTGGATGGACTGGACTTTGTGGTAACACAAAAGTTTTACATCCTGTTAAAATGGGACATGTTGCAATGTTTAGCTTTGCTGTTTGATTTGCTTGGAGCTTAAATTAGAATCTTTCTTCATTTATGTTCAATGCCGGAATTTTACTGGCACGCCCAGCCTGGAATTGGGGTGGGTGATGTTCAAAGAGCGGCATTCTCCTTTTGCCTTGGGTGGAATCTTGTGAGCCTTGGGCAGGCAAGGTAGTAGAATTCTGGCACAGGTCTCATAATCTTCATCAGATATATCCATGGAGCCATATTATCCTGCCACCATTTCAGTTAGCCTCTCTCAAGTTCTATATTTCAGTTTTGCTCCACTTATTCTTCTGGATTTGTAGTTTGAATTTTGTTTTTACAAAATGCCCTTGCACAATGCAAGAGATTTTCCCCTCTAACTATGCAAAAATTCTCTTTTTCTGGGAATTCTTGCTGGTTCCTGAGTACTATTGCCTTTAAGATCTCCAAAATTTATTTTTTCTGCCCTGTGTGACTTTGTTCCCACTGCCTGTTCTACTGCCACATGTGCAGTCTCTGGAGTTTGGAAATCTACCTGCTTTATTTAAACGGTAAGTTTTAAGCTTCTGTTACTTGCTTCCTCATGTTTATTTCCTAAACATTTTTTGTTGCATCGTTGAGTTCTTTACCTTGCCCTCGATTGTCTTTTTGACCCATAGTGCTGGATTTATTCCTTCAGAATCCAGTTGAGTTGTTGTAATATCCCATTCTCGTCACCAGTTTGCTTGTTGTTCGGCATTGACCGGGAATTTTAACAGGAAAAACAGGACTGAGGTGCCACACTCATGGGCTGCAGTCAAACATGAGGCAAATGTTACTCATCCAAGCTCCAAGAAAGAAGTGTTCCCAAAAGCCCATAAGCCTCTCTGCTCACATCATGTGATGTTCTATCAGCCGAGATGCAACAACTTAAAATAAACAACAGGATTACAGTGAGGAACACAATGAAGAATGCAGTGGGGAACATAGTGAGGACCACAGTGAAGGATACAGTGAGGATTACAGTGAGGATTACAGTGGGGAACATAGTGAAGAATGCAGTACGGAACACAATAAGTAACACAGTGAGGAATACAGTGGGGATTACAGTGAGGATTACAGTGAAGAATGCAGTGGGGAACACAGCGAAAATTACAATGAAAATTACAGTGAGGAATGCAATGAAAAATATAGTGAAGAATGCAGTGGAGGATGCAATAAGGAACATAATGAGGGTTACAGTGAGGAATACAGTGAGGAACACAGTGAGCATTGCAGTGAGGAACACAGTGAGGATTACAGTGAGGAATACAGTGAGGATTACAGCGAGGAATACAGTGAGGAACACAGTGAGGATTACAGTGAGGAATACAATGAGGAATACAGTGAGGATTACAGTGAAGAATGCACTGGGGAATACAGTGAGGATTACAGTGAGGAATACAATGAGGAATACAGTGAGGATTACAGTGAAGAATGCACTGGGGAATACAGTGAGGATTACAGTGAGGAATACAATAAGAAACACAGTGAGGCTTATAGTGAGGAATGCAGTGGGGTTCATAGTGAAGAATACAGTGAGAAATGCAGGGGGGGATACTGTGAGAAACAATGGGGAATACAGTGAGGAACACAGTGTACAATTCAGTCAGGAATACAGATGGAAATCTATTACAGTCGTCAGTGAGGAATGCAATGAAGAGGATTGTGAAAATACAATTAGAAATGAAATGAGGATTACAACGAGGTATACAGTGAGGAGTACAAAGAACAAAGAGCAAAGAACAAAACAGCATGGGAAACAGGCCCTTCGGCCCAACGAGTCCGCGCCGCCACCTCGATATTCCCACTTCTACACGCGAGCCCTGTCCATGTTTATAGATCTATGGATTAAAAACCAAATTTGAGACAATTTAGGGAGAATTTGTTTTGCCAATTGGCCTAAGAGCACATCTTTGGGATGTGGGAGGAAACCGGAGCTCCCGGAGAAAACCCACGCAAGCACCGGGAGAATGCGCAAACTCCCACAGACACAGGCCCAAATCCATGTATCTGCACAGCACAGCGATAGTCACTGCGCTGTCGTGTTGCCCATCAGATGGTCCACGTCAAGCATACACGAACGACGTGAAGCAGTAGGATACTCTCGAAAAAGATCCAAGAGCAGTCCTCTCACGACCCATCATGTGTATGCCCCTTGTTAGACAACAAGGTGGACCAAAGCACCTGTAGGATAAAAACAAGTACATCAATATCATCATCTATTTACACACTTCCCAGGGACTCCCAAGGCTCATGATCCCTATTTTAAATCAGTTTTCTATACCCCTCCATTCCCATTCTGTTCATGTGCCCATCTAAGTATTTCTTAAATAACCCCAGAGTACCTGCCTCCACCACTTTACTTGGTAGCGCATTCCATACCCCCACCACCCTCTGTGTGAAAAAACTCCCTCTGGCATCCAAATTATACCTTACCCCCCTCACCCTAAGCCCGTGACCCCTCGTTTTATTTGAGTCCATCCTAGGAAAAAACTTAACCCTGCTTACTCTATCTATCCCCCTCAATGAGAGATACATAGAAATATAGAAACATAGAGGATAGGAACAGGAGAAGGCCATTTGGCCCTTCGAGCCTGCTCTGTCATTCACCATGATCATGGCTGGTAATCCAATTCAATAGCCAAAACTCCCCATAACCTTTAATTCTGTTCATCCCAAGTATTATATCCAGCTGCCTCTTGAATACATTCAATATTTTGGCTTCAACTACTTCCTGTGGTAATGAATTCCACAAGCTCACTAGACTTTGGGTGAAGAAATGTTTCCCATCTCTGTCCTAAATAGTCTGCCCTGAATCCTCAGACTGTGACCCCTGGTTCTGGACTTCCCCAATATCAGGGACATCTACCCTGTCTAGTCCTGTTAGAACTTTATCAGTCTGTATGAAATCTCATCTATTTCTTCTGAACTCCAGCGAAAACAATCCTAACCTGGTCAATCCCTCCTCATACATCAGTCTCGCTATCCCTGGGAATCAGCTTGGTAAACTTCGCTGCACTCCCTCGAGAGCAAGAATGTTCTTTGTCAAAAAAGGAGACCAAAACTACACACAATACTCTAGGTCTGGCCTCACCAAGGCCCTGTATAATTGCAACAAAACAATACTTCTCCTGTACTTGAAACCTCTTGCAATGAAGGTCAACATAACATTTGCCTTCTTTACAATGAGAATTGCAGTGAGAGATACAGTGAGGATTATGGTGATGGGAGTTTTATGTGCAAACTGGCCTGTTTGCAACATTAGAGCAGGGACAATACTTTAGAAGTATTTTATTGCTATAAGGCTCAGTGGGATATCCTGAGTTTGTGAAATGCACTATAAAAATACACAATCTTTCTCTTCTTTTTCAGCTGAGTCTTGTTCTTTAGCGCCAGTCCAAGTTAAATAGTTTGCTCGCAGTGTCTCCACCCAAGGGGCTATTCTTGGTGTGTGAGCTAGGCTCAGAATATTGGCAGTATCTTTGGGCCTTTGGCAATTAGGTCCGAGTATGACCCAGTCTTACTCAACATCCACACTGACATACTTTCCACTAGGAATCACGGCCTGGTGCTGCAGGCAGCTTGACGTTCCACTCCATAGGCCAGGCAAGCGAGGCCAACTCATGAACGCCCACTCTTGCTGCGGTCGAGATCAACTCATTCAGCCAGAACCAGAGATGGAACTGGGGCCCTTCCTGCTCTGTTTGGGTCTGTTGCACTCTGAGCGAGATGTTTACCAACCCAGAGAGACTAGAATTACAAGCAAAGGTCTGAAAATGGCACCGCTCTGGAGCTGTCAAATTGAAAACACAGCAGATCGGGCAAAACAAAGAGGCCCTTCAGCAGGAAGGCGATGGCTTGACAATTGTATAGATGAGTTTCTCCATCTCCTGACCTGCCGCACTGGCTAAATTTTAACTCCTGGCCTGTCGCCAATCCTGCTTCATTTTAGCGGCTGGACTTTGCTCAAACAGAGGTACTGATCTGCCTGTCTCCAGGGATAGCTTGCTGGCCTTCGCCTGTCCAACCTGCAGCAGAGTTGGTCACTGGGGCTGGTGCTGGACAAGGGGACGGAGGAGATGGTGGATATGTGGTAGCGAAGTGGATGTAGATACTCCCCCACTCTGTCCTGACGGTAATGTAACGAACTGTAATGACTCAGAAAGCCTGACTCGTTTATTGCAGAATGCAAAGTAAAACCACTACCATGGTATACACACAGTGACTGGGATTACAGTGCTGCAGGCACTGGCAAAAAAAGCTCAGGGAAGGAGTTCCAATTGGACAGGCCACTGCTTGTTACCAGGGGAACTCATACCCAACGAGCCTCACACAGAGATCAATCAGTGATTTCCCCATGGGGTTATCACAGGACCACAGCAGAAAATATAGAACATAGAAAAACTACAGCACAAACAGGCCTTTCGGCCCACAAATTGCGTTAAACATGTCCCTACCTAGTAGGCTTACCTCTAACCCTCTATCTTACTAAGTCCCATGCACTTTTCCAAAAGTCTCTTAAAAGACCTTATCGAATCCGCCTCCACCATCACCACCGGCAGTTGATTCCACTCACCCACCACCCTCTGAGTGAAAAACCTACCTCTGACATCTCCTCTATACCTACTCCCCAGCATTCTAAACTTGTGTCCTCTTGTGGCAGCTATTTCAGCCCTAGGAAAAAACCTCTGAGAATCCACCCTATCTATACCTCTCAACATCTTATACACTTCTATCAAGTCACCTCTCATCCTTCTTCTCTGTAAGGAAAAAAGACCGAGCTCCCTCAACCTATCCTCTTAAGGCATGCCACCCAATCCAGGCAACATCCTTGTAAATCTCCTCTGCACCCTTTCTATGGCTTCCACATTCTTCTTGTAATGAGGCGACCAGAACTGCGCACAGTACTCCAAGTGCGGTCTGACCAGGGTCTTATACAGCTGCAGCATTATCTCCCAACTCCTAAACTCAATTCCTTTATTGATGAAGGCCAGTACACCATATGCCTTCTTAACCACATCCTCCACCTGCGAGGCCGATTTGAGAGTCTTATGAACTTGGGCCTCAAGATCTTTCTGATCTTCCACGCTGCCAAAAATCTTACCCTGAATATTATATTCCTTCATCCCATTTGACCTGCCAAAATGAATCACCACACACTTGTCTGGGTTGAAGTCTATCTGCCACTTCTCCGCCCAGTCTTGCATTCTATCAATGTCTCGCTGCAACTTCTGACATCCCTCCAAACTATCCACAACACCTCCGACCTTTGTGTCATCGGCAAATCTACCAACCCATCCCTCCATTTCCTCATCCAGGTCAATTATAAAAATCACAAAGAGCAAGGGTCCCAGAACAGATCGCTGGGTCACTCCACTGGCAACCAATCTCCATGCAGAAAAAACCCCATCTACAACCACTCTCTGCCTTCGCTGGGCAAGCCAGTTCTGGATCCACAAAGCAATGTCCCCTTGGATCCCATGCCTTCTCACTTTCTCAATAAGCCTTGCATGGGGAACCTTATCAAATGCCTTACTGAAGTCTGTATAAACTACATCTACTACTCTTCCTTCGTCAATGTGTTTAGTCACAGATTCAAAAAAACTCAACCAGGCTCGGAAGGCATGCTCTGCCTTTGACAAAGCAGATATCTGCGCAGCAAGATCCCATCACCGTGTTCCTTGCTGTAAATCGGCACTGAATTTAATTTCTCACCATATTCTGAAGATGCGTAGAGAGGGCTGGAGACAACATTGGAATATGGCGTTGAACTACAGGATCAACCATGATCATGTTGAATAGCGGAGCAGGGCCGAAGGGCTGAATGGCCTACTCCTGTTCGTATTTTCAGTGTTTCCATGACTTTTGTCCCACTAAGTTTGTATTTAACTTATCTTGGGGATAAGTTATTATTCCCGATCGATCAATTCCTGCTGAGTGGAGCAATCACACTGTAAATGATAAAGGCTCCTCACCTCAAAATAGAACTCCGATTGTGAGGCTTTCCCTGCAGCTCCTTCACAGTCTCACAGCAAAGAGCAGTCGCATTGGCCCCTTCGATGTTAAACCCCAGTACCAGCCAGTTTACACCAGGCAGAAGTGATTAACCTCTCCTTCCTTGTCCCCGCGACTGTATGAAGCACCTTACACACAATGAACTTCCTCAAGTTCACGATGCTAAACTCCTTCTGACAGATCGTTGAGGCGAGGCCAGGACTCTTCCTAATTGTATCTGGCAACTCGACATTCATTAGCCCCTTCCACCAGCCGGTGATGGCTGGGAAAATAATGGCACTAATTGCCTAAGAAACAAAGCTCCATCAGTAGCAAAATTAAATTCTATGTTTGCCACCTTGTGAGTTGAGTGGAAAGAGCTGGGGGAGGGTGGGATTTTGCACAGACTGAAGGAAAAGGTTAAGGGCCGGATTCTCCAATCTCATGACTTGGATTTTCCAGTCCTCTGCAATGAATGGAGATTTGATTTGATTTATTATTTTCACATGCGTTAAGATATAGTGAGAAACATTGTTTCTTACGCGCTACATAGACAAAGCATACCATCCATAGAGAAGGAAACAAGAGAGTGCAGAATGTAGTGTTACAATCATAGCTAGGGTATAGAGAAAGATCAACTTAAAGCGAGGTAGGTCCATTCAAAAGTCTAATAGCAGCAGGGAAGAAGCTGTTCTTTGAGTCGGTCGGTACGTGGCCTTAGACTTTTCCCCAAGGAAGAAGGTGGAAGAGAGAATTTCTAGGGTGTGTGAGGTCCTTAATTATGTTGTCTGCTTTGCCGAAGCTGTGGGAAGTGTAGACAGAGTCAATGGATGGGAGGCTGGTTTGTGTGCTGAATTGGGCTACATTCGTGGCCTTTTGTAGTGCCTTGCAATCTTGGGCAGAGCAGGAGCCATGCCAAATTTCCTTGACGCCAAATTCTCTGTTCTCGCTGGCAGTGGCAGAGAGGTGTGAATGGCTACAGAATTCAGAAGTGGCCACACAGCTTTAGTTGCCATGCATACCACCTGATGACAGGCCCACTGGTATCTGGGCTAATACCAGCGATGGTGGGATGAGGCACTTCAATGGTTGGTAATTGGCCTTAATTACCAGTGGGTGGTGGGACAATGGGCATTCCTGCCTGAACTTAATGCTGGCAGATGCAGGGAGATAGCAGAGTTCTGGTACACCACCACTCTACCTAATTACACACCCTTCACATCACCCACCAGAGAGAGCAGAACACATCTACTGGCCTATTCGAATATTACAGCAAAATCTGCAGACAGGAAATTAGCAGGGATACATTTCTCAAAGGATTATGCGGGACCAATTTCCTTAAAGAACTGTTCTTTTCCTTTCCTGAGGCAGCGTAGTGCAGCTCCATAGGCAATGGAGTTTAAAAAAGTGAGAGGTGATCTCATTGAAACGTACAAGATTCTGAAGGAGCGTCAGAGGGAGGACACGAAAAAATAGTTTCTGCTGCTCTGAGAATCTGCAACAAGGGGGCACATTCTGAGGGTCAGGGGACTGATCATTTTGGACGGAGGTGAGAGAAATTGCTTCTCTCAAAGTGTTGTTAATCTTCGGCAATCTCTGTCCCAGAGAGTTATAGCTGCTCGATAGATGAATAATTTTAAGGCTGGGACGGGCAGATCTTTTGTCATTGAGGGAATCAGAGGGAGGGGGTATGCCCCTTGGGCAGTGCCAGCCTGGCACTCTGGCAGTGCCCACCAGACACCGAGCAGTGGAAAGAGGGCAGGGCTTGGGGGTGGCAGACCCAGCCGGGGATGGGTCATTTGGGGGCGGGGGGGGGAGCCGCTGTGTACTCTGCAATAGCGATCAGTGGAAGGTGGTTTCAGCTGTGATCCGTCTCGGATCTGGTGGGTGACAATTGGTCCAGGTTGGGGGGGAGGATAACGATGGGCCATGAAGACCCACGGCAATTGTGGGGGTGGGGGCACTGGGGAAGGTTGATGGGTCACGGCTGGGGGAGACAGCGACTGGTTTTTGTGCTCACAGAGCATAGAGATCTGCGCATGCGCAAATGCTCCCTCTGCTCCTTGTGCGTGGTTTAGTCCACACCCTCACAGTAGATTTCAAGAGTGGCTTAATTTTTGACTAAGTCCGGTGAGATTCACTCAAAAAAAGGCATAATTTTCTCCTGTTTCATGTTCGTTTGGGACTTAGAATTCTTCTGGTAAGATCGCTCCCATGGATTCTAGTAGTGACTAGCAACAGTGTTCCTGCCTGATTTGCTCTGTCCCCAACCCTATTGCTGCCTCAGCTGAGAATCAACCACCGCTCAAATTAGCATTGAATCCGGCATCTTCCCAGCCTGCACAAGTCAGTGATTCTCTGGATTGACCTAAATCATCAGGGAAAACTGGATAAATCCAATGGTTTCCAAACAGACAAGAATCACAGCCATTAGAGAGCTTTCAACAACTCAACATGTTCCACAGAGCCTTAAAGAGAAAACAAATTGGATGTCCAAGCAAAGGAGAAGATATTGGGAGGGCTGATCACAAGATCAAAGTTGGAAGCAACGCAGCCACTTAAATCACTTGAGGTCTTGTGCTCACAGCCTGTCCTGCTGAGTGAAGCTGACTTTGGAAGTGGTTTGGGCCAGAATCCCATTGACTGCACTGCCCATTGGGGTTTCAGGTCTGAAATCCTAATGGGCCACAGTGAGCACTCAAGGATCGCACTGTCTACACTTCCCACTGCCTCGGCAAAGCAGCCAACATAATCAAGGACCCAATATGCCTCGGACTTCCTTTCTTCCATCTTCTTCCATCGGGAATAAGACACAAAAGTCTGAGAACACGTAGCAACCAGCTGAAGAACAGTTTCTTCCCTGCTGTCATCAGACTTTTGAATGGACTTACCTCGCATTAAGTTGATCTTTCTCTGCACCCCAGCTATGGCTGTGACACTCCCTTCCGCACGCCCTCCTTTCCTTCTCTATGAACAGTATGCTTTGCCTGTATAGCACGCAAGAAACAGTACTTTTCACTGTATATTAATACATGTGACAATGATAAATCAAATCAAATCAAGATGTGCTGGTTAGGTGCTAAATTCTCCCTCAGTGAACCTGAACAGGACCTGAATGTGATAACTGGAGGATTTTCGCAGTAACTTCATTGCAGTGTTAATGTAAGCCTACTTGTGACACTAATAAATAAACTTTATTTTACTTTACTTTAAATCAAAGAACGTATTGAACGAGTGAGCAGGATTTGTGGAGTGGTGAACAATGTATATACTGTGTGCCAACACTTACAGCGATAATAGGAGATTATAGTGAGGGTGATTGCGGGAAGCGGAGGAGGTTTTCTTTGGGAAGATTTATCAGTCTATAACATGTCATACTGGGTCAGTTGGAGACACCTTTTGGCAGTCTGCTTTTGTTAATTTATTGGCATCAGCGTGTATGAAATTCAGCCCTTAACAACTTTAATCTCACCCATTCCTGAGAGGTTATAACGCTTCACTTGGACATTTTTTCTGCATGATGTATAGCTGGGTTTGGAAACACTATTTAACCGTCAGGGAAGTGAACCAAACAAAGAAGGGGGGGGGGGTGGAAACAGAGAATAAAAATAATAAGGAAAGAAGCAGAGACAGAAAGACGGGGAAAGAGCTCAGATCAAAAAGCAGTGGGAAGTGAGATAGACTGAGAGCTAAGAGATGGATAGATAGATAGTGTGACAGAAATAAAGTGAATGATGGAGACATCCAGAGAACACAGCACAGAGAACAAGATGAATAAAAGATTGAGACAGGAGCACATGTGTGATACTAAAAAGCTTAGCTCTGAGACTCAGTTTGATTCATGTACGCGGGTACAGTAAACTTTCAGATGACTTGCAACCCAGCCAAGATAAACAGGCAGAGTTGAAATGAATAAGAGATGAGCATTTCCAGATTCTGCTGATGTAAGGAAGTGTCCCAACTCCCCACAGATATCCAGATGAGGTGTGGCAAGCATTGACTGAGCGTTCTGTCAGACATTGCACTTAGCTCATACAGTCCGCCGCACCAGCCTTACCCCACTCGCAAGGCTGAATTGCTTGCCTTCAGCTAATCCGATTTTGTTCTTGCTTTGTCCTTCTGTGTCCAGACGGTGTTTTAGAAAATCCATCTGGCATTTATTTTCTCTCTGTTACGCATCACAACCTGGAGATCCACCTCTCCCCTGAACCCACCACAATTATTACAGTGTGCATTCATTCACTTGCAGATATTTCTCCGATGTTCAATTCCAAGGAGCACGTGTGACCTCTGGCTCACCACGAGGGATAGTGTGGTCTTACATTCACGCTAGCCAGTAACGTAACAAGCCCAGAAGCCAAAAACAAGGTCTTGTCAATGCAATTTACTTTGCTGGATATGGCACAAGTAATCCCCTGAACTTTGATCAGTGTCATAGAGTCATAGAGATTTACAGCATGGAAAAAGGCCCTTCGGCCCAACTTGTCCATGCCGCCCTGTTTTTTAAACACTAAAGCAAGTGGTAGGTAATGACAATAATGTGCATTTGATTTGATGGAAGGGTTTTTCACAGAGTAATCAACCAGAATTTGGCATGAAGGTACACGAGGAGATATTCGGACAGGCAACAGAAAGTTTGGTTAAAACAGTAGGTTTTAAGGTGTGTTTCAAAGGAGAAAGAGAAGTCAAGAGTTGGGGGAAACTGAGCGAGAAAGTTTGGGAGTTTAGAGCTTTGGCAGCTGAAGAGAATGGCGAACAATTCAAATCGGGCTCTTCAGGCAGAGCACAGTGTGTTGTCAGGCTGAGGAACGTTACTGGAATGCAAAGAAAGAATTTGAAAACAGGGTATGAGGATTTTACAGTTGAGGTGAATTGGGAGCCAAGATAAAGGGGTGATGGTGAGTGGAGTTTTATCAGGGTTAGGGTATGAACTTTGGATGGTTCAAGTTTCTGGAGAGTGGAAATAGAGAAGCTTACACAGGGAAAAGATTAGAATAATCAAAATCCATTGTAGTAAAGGCACGGGCAAGTCAGATACCACAGTTGCAGAGCTGGTTGATTATGGTAGTGGAAATAGGTGGTTCTGATGATAGTAATAAAGTTTGATCAGCATTTGAAACAGTTGACGAATTTTGTCAGAACCCAGAGTAATCCAAACCTGTGTTCTATAGCATCAAGAGATCTAGAACAATATGGTCTGAAGTGTACAGTCCATTGAAGTTCAGCTAGCAACAAAGGAAATCAAGAATACACAGTGGCAGAGTGGTTAGCGCTGCTGCTTCACAGCTCCAGGGAGCCGGGTTCAATTCCCAGCTTGGGTCACTGTCTGTGCGCAGTCTGCATGCTCTCCCCATGTCTGTGTGGGTTTCCTCCGGGTGTTCCGGTTTCCTTCCACGGTCCAAAGATATACTCTGGATTAGGTGTACTGGCCATACTAAATTGCCCTTTTAGTGTCCTGGGATGTGTAGGTTAGACAGATTAGCAGGCTAAATATGTGGGGTTACAGGGATAGGGCCTGGGGTGGGATTGCTGTCAATGCAGATTTGATGGGCCGAATGGTCTCCTTCTGCACTGTAGGGTTTCTATAATCTGTCAGCACTGAATTGAACTGTGAAAGATCAAGAGTTTTCAAGTGGAGGGGTGTTATCTGGAGGTAGCACCTGTTCCCTTTAAAGTTAAAGTCTCGGAATCAGACACAAACGTGGTGGGAGCGGTGAGAGGGCTTTTCCTTTCGCTGCTGGGGCGTGTTTTCAGAAGCAGCTTGCCATTTTCCAGTGGCAGAATCTTCTGGTCCCACTGAGGTTTGGATTCTCCATTGTTTGGAATCCAATGCAGGGGTTTGCTGTTGCTGGGACTGGAAGATCCCGCTGATGGGAACAGCTGGAAAATTTTTCCCCGCTTTATAAAGTTACCACACAAGAGTTTTACAAATTTCCTTCAGAGGCGAGATCTGCCCAAGGCCAGCAGTCTGCAGTAATTGTGAAAGCATGGCCCCTTTAAGGGGGTGGTGGGGGGGGGGGGGTGGGTTTGTGGGTCACATGACCCTCCTGGGAAGAAGCGCACACACTGACACCTATCGAGTGTTTGGGGGTGAGTCCTGGTAAGAGGGAACCTGCAATGTGAACCCGAGAGTCATTGGGACTAGGCCTGTTATCTATATCGATCTTGTCTGTATGTAGTTTTAACTTTCCTTCAATAAATCATTGTTGTAATTAAAAGCTTCCTCATCGTATAACAAGGGGTGGTAAGTTGGTACGGTGGTTAGCACTGCTGCTTCACAATAAGAAGTCTCACAGCACCAGGTTAAGAGAATTCTTACTGTGTTTACCCCAGTCCAATGCCGACATCTCTACATTGTGACTACTAACAGCCTCACAGCGTCAGGGACCCGGATTCAATTCCAGCCTTGGGTGACGGTCTGGACAGGATTTTACAGCCGCACTCGTGCGAGGCTGGAAAATCCCACCCGAGATCAACAGGCATTTCTCTTGTCCACCCCTTACCTATGCTGAATCCATGGTAAGCAGAATTCCAATATCTGTGCGGAGTTTGCACATTCTTTCCGTGTCTGCGTGGGTTTCCTCTGGCTGCTTGGTTTCCTCCCAAATTCTAAAGACATGCTGGTTCGATGTATTGGTCTTGCTAAACTTTCCCTTAATGTGACAGGATAAGTATGTGGGGCTACGAGAATAGGGACTAGGTGGTATTGATGCTGTTGCAGACTCGATGGGCTGAATGGCATCTTTCTGCTCTGTATGTATTCTATGGTTCGAAAAGTAGTGATTACTTGACACAAAAACCAAGTATTTGCTAGAATTGAGCTGGGCAGCAGTCATCTTTGAGGTGATTATCACCCAGTTTCCCCGTTCCGCAGCCACGGTAATCGTAGTGGGCAGGGGTGGCGGTGGGGTGGGGGGTGGGGGGGGACATGCGGTGGACCATGCAAAGGTCTGTTTACCTCAGGCAGGATTTTCCAGTTTTGAGGTGAGTGCGGCTGGAAAATCCTGGCAGACGAGTCCCCTGAGAATTCCAAAATGACCAACAGTTGTAGCTGGAAGCGAGCTGGATTCCATTTTGGCACAGATATTATCATGCACAAGCATAATGTTCATAAGAACATAAGAAATAGGAGCAGGTGTAGGCCATTCAGCCCCTCAAGCCTGCCTCGCCATTCAATAAGATCATGGCTGATCTGATAGTGGTTCAGTTCCATTACCCACCTGCTTCCCATAATCCTTAATTCCCTTATTGGTTAAAAATCTATCTACCTGCGTCTTAAACACATTTAAAGAGGTAGCTTCTACTGCTTCATTGGGCAGAAGAATCCAAAGATTGACTTCCATCTCGAAGAAGATGTTCTTCCTCTGTTCTAAGTTGACTCGCCCGTATTTTGAGGCTTTGAGATTCTCCTGTATTTTTGCCCCCTAGTTCTTGTTTCGATTGTAAGTGGAAATAACCTTGCTGCCTCTACCCTTCTAGCCCTTCATTATCTTATATGTCTCTTTAAGATCTCCCCTCAACATTCTAAACTCTAATGAGTACAGGCTTAGTCTACTCAATCTCTCCTCATAAGCTAACCCCGTAATCTCCGGAATTAACATGGTGAATCTTCTCTGCACACCTTCCAAAGCTAATATATCCTTTCTTAAATGAGGGGACCAAAACTGCACGCAGTAGTCTAGTTGCAGCCTCACCAGTACCTTGTATATTGCAGCAAGACTCCCCTGCTGTTTTACTCCATCCCTCTCATGATAAAGGCCAACACTCCATTTGCCTTCTTGATCACCTGCTGCACCTGCAAACTGAGTTTTTTCGATTCATGCACAAGGACCCCTAAGTCCCTCTGGACTGTAGTATAATTTTTCACCATTTAAATAATAGTCAACTTTACTATTATTCCTTTTAAAAGTGGATAATACCAACATTATACTCCACCTGCCAGATCCTTGCCCACTCACTTAGCCTATTCAAATCTCTCTGCAGACTATCTGTGACATGTCTTCACTGGACATGTAGAGTGGGCAGGTTTGGGTGGCACGGTAGCACAGTGGTTAGCACTGCTGCTTCACAGCTGCATGGACCTGGGTTCGATTTCCGGCTTGGGTCACTGACTGCGTGGAGTTTGCACATTCTCCTCGTGTCTGCTTGGGTTTCCTGTGATTGCTCTGGTTTCCTCCCACAGTCCAAAGATGTGTGGATTAGGTTAAATGCTAAAAATTGTCCTTAGTATCCTGAGTTGCTTTGTTAGAGGGATTAGTTGATAAATATGTAGGGATATGGGTGTAGGACCTGGGTGGGATTGTGCTTGGTGCAGATTCGATGGGCCAAATGGTCTCTTTCTGTACTGTAGGGTTCTATGATTCTATTTCTATCAGTAAGGCCGATTTAATGCAGCACTGCCATTCTGTAACTCTGCGCTCCAGCTAACATCACCCTTTATCCACAAGGGAACAGAATATTAAGCAAAAGTGAGGATCTGCCACTGCTATTGAGAGGGAGCCCCAGCTACTTGTAGCTTAGTTATTGTATATTCTGCCAATTGCTACAATTCTAAATGTTTTTGGTGACTTTCTCTAATCAACTCTTACCAATCACAGCTCAAAACCATCACATATTGTAAGTAAATGCAGCCCAGAATTAACTAAAAGTTTTTAGCTAACCTAATATTTCAGTTTGTTTGTATTGTGATTTTTGTCTTGGGCGTTACTGCATTCACCACAACCTCAGTGCCAGTTGCATTTTGCTGTTTTGTGATTATGCAACACATATGGTTCTGTCTTGTGTCTCACCAGAAGTTTTAAATAGCGCATTATGTGATTGAAAAACCTCCAAACAACAATTTACGTAACTCACCCTGAAATACTGGCAGCTAAACATTCAACTAACTGTGGGACGGTATGGTAGCACAGTGGTTAGCATTGCTGCCTCACAGTGCCAGGGACCCAGGTTCAATTCCAGCCTTAGGTGACTGTGTGGAGTTTACACATTCTCCCCATGTCTGTGTGCACTTCCTCCGTGTGCTCCAATTTCCTCCCACGGTTCAACGATGTGTGGCTTAGGTGGATTGACCATACTAAATTGCCCCTCAATGTCCCAAGATGTGTAGGTTAGGGATTATGGGGATAAAATGCTCTGTTGGAAAGTGGATGCCAACCTGATGGGCTGAATGGCCTCCTTCTGTGCTGTAGATGTTCTACGATTCTATGAAAAGAAAAATAGTTATGCTGGAACTATATTGTCACAGGCAGAAGTTATGTTTTTTTTAACAGGGGTATTAGCCTTAAAGTGATTGTTAATTTAGTTTAATCAATTTAAATGATCTCAGCAGCAAGTCTTTTGTAAGTTTTAAAAAATAAAGAAGGTTATTCATTATCACACACCAGTCCTGGAAGTTTAAAATATGACACCTCACTAACTCAACTCACACACACAATGATTAGATACAGATGAAAGTAAAGCAATGCAATTTATGATTGTGGCAACTTCTTTTGTGGCAGGGCTACCATTTCTTAGATGAGTTGATGTTTTAGTTGAAGCATAGGTTTTGCAAAGCAAAAGATTTTCGGGAGTTTCTGATGCCTCTTGTGTTAGAATGGAACCAATGCCAACATTGGGATCTGCTGTAGTGTGATCAATGGTAAGGGTTAGCTGACCCAGTAAACTGTGTAACCAGTAACAAAATGATGCGGTAGTGAGCTCACTAAGTATAAATAAGAAGCTGCTGGGGTTTGTGGGAGTTTGGAATGGCCCACGATGAGGCGTCAAGTGTTGGAGAAATAAAGTTTCTTTATTAAACCTTTGATCTATAAGTTGGAATAACTTTTGTTTTGTTATGTTGCCTACAGCTGAAGAGTTCCTTCTGGTGGATCAACATCTTGTGGTCAAATGGCCATGAAGTTTGTTGTCAGGTGAACTCAAACAGGGTGGGTGGCCGGGGGAGTGTCCTACTCCCACTTTGAAGGTATTGCTGTTTTCCTTGGCTTCTTAGATGGCTTGTGGTTGGTTTGATAACTTCCACTGGAACCCTGTCAGCAGAACAGTTTATTGCTGACATTGCAATAAAATGTTTCCTTACCCATATGATTTGCACAAGTTCAAAACCCGTTTTCGAAAAAATGGCGGTGCGTTGTTTGACATGTTAAAATCCAGACTTGTCTAAGGAGTGAGTTGCAATGTTTCTTTTGTCTATGGTGAAAGAGAGAGACAAACCACCTGGAATACTACAGTTCTTTAGTCCATCCTTAAACAAAGGGATGTGGTAATTCCCTAGGTGGCTGCGAATGTCGATATTTAATTTGATATTTGCTTGAGTCTCTGGACCATCAGGACTGCAAAGGTCATATGATCTGCAGCAGTCATTTTAATATTCTTGTTTGTTTCAAATATTTAAAGTATTAACTGGAAGTTCACAATATAGTGAAACATGACTGTCCAAAGATGTGCGGATTAGGTTGATTGGCCATGTTAAAATTGACCCTTAGTGTCCTAAGATGCTTAGGTTAGAGAGATTAGCGGGTAAAATATTTAAGAATATGGAGGTAGGGCCTGGTGGAATTGTGGTTGGTGCAGACTCGATGGGCTGAAGGGCCTCTTTCTGCACTGTAGAGTTCTATGATTCTAAGATACTAGTTAGGCCGCAGCTGGAATACTATGCAAGCTCTGGTCACTTCATTACAAGAAGAATGTAGTCACATTAGGAGAGTGTAGCCAGGAGATTTATGACAGTGTGATTTGATTGGGGTGTATGAAATTGTGAGGGGCAGAGAGAGAGAGGCAAGTCCTATTTCTGTTCACAGAGATATCCATAATTGGGGCTGTAGATTTACATTAATTGCTAGAGTGATTAGAGAGGTCATATTTTCATCCAGAGCGGGGTGGGGCTTTGGGACATCAAGCCAGCATGGTGTGAATAGGTGACAAGGGGACGGGTCAGTATCTGGCGGGGTGGAGGGAAGCAGTGTTAGTCTGATTAAAATGTATTTCATGCCCATTGTGGCAGGATCTGCAACTTCCAGGTTTCGCCTCAGTGAGTCCACACTGGCAATCTCATAGATGGAGAGAATGTGAACTCAAGATCCAGCCTCATGTTCCTATTTATCCTATTCTATCCATTCATGGGATGTGTACATCACTGGCTGTGCCAACATATATTGCCCATCCCTGAGAGTGTTTAAGAGTCAACTATATTGCTCTGGAGTCTCATATAGACCAGATCTGGTAAGGATGGCAGATTTCCTTCGCTAGGTGAGGAGAAACCGGATGGGTTTTTTACAACATGTGATGATGGTTTTATGGTCATCATTAGAACTTTAATTCCCAATTCTTATTGAATGCAAATTTCACCATTTGAACCCTGGATTACTAGTCCAGCAACAATACTTCTGGACCAGTGCCCCCGGACTGATGTTTCTATATTTCTAACCCTTATCCTTTATTCTTCGGAGTCCTGAAAGCCTGCAAACTGGTCAGTGACTGGTACAGGAGCATGAGGTATAGCAGGAGCATTAGACTGATGAAGAAGATACACGACCACTTGATTGAAATCCTGGTCACACTGCGTACACTGTGGAAGGAGGCAGAGAGATGGGATCCATGTGTGGTGAGTCACTAGACATGAGAATCGCTCGTGTGTCTCAGTTCCCTGGAGCACAAGGTCACACGTGAGTTCTATGAATAATCAGATGAACATTTGGGTGGCATACATGCTGGGCATACTTGGGGTAAATTCTTGGTGCAATTAGCTAGTCTGCTGGAAAACCTGTCAAGGAGCATGGAGAAATCCAGCTTCAACTTGCATTGGACTAGGCACAGAGCTTAGAACCCATGCTTCCCAGAATGGTGGGATCCACATGTGGTGAACTCTGGCGAAAGGGTCATTTAGATTTGTAATGTTGGCTCTATTCTCTCTCCATGGATGCTGTCAAACCTGCTGTGATTTTCCAGCATTTTTCTGTTTTTGTTTCACATTCGCAATGTGAATATTTTGCATTTATCTTCCCAGAGTGGAATTGGTCACCCATCTCAGGATGCAACGTCTGATGGTCAATGTTTCAGGTTCCTCTGAGATACGAACAGAGGCCAGGTCACATCTTAGTGCTGCAGCCGCCCTTCACACTGAAGTCATGGCATTAGACATAGACAATTAGTCATCGACAAGGGAATTAAAGGTTCTGGGGAGCAGGCGGGGAAGTGGAACTGATCCACTTCAGATCAGCCATGATCTTACTGAATGGCGGGGCAGGCTGGAAGGGCTAGATGGCCTACTCCTGCTCCTATTTCTTACGTTCTTACATTCCTATGCAAGCTCAGACTGTTGCCACCATGGTGGTGGATATCACAGTGGCCCAGAAACCTGAAGCATCATCCTGAGAGAGTGGCAGTGATTCCTTTCTCAGAATGCCAGCCTTCATCCTCCCATGTGGTGCCTCTCTGCTCATGCCCCTGCTCGTTGCCTGTTTGCCAGCTTTGTGCCCGTGCTGCAGTCTAGACTTTCTCAATCCAGTGAATCTCGAAGCTGATCTCCAGCACCAGTTTCCCCCTGAAACCCCTGAAACCAGGAATGCTGCAGCCACTGTATTGGAACAGTCACCCATATAGACAAAGGCAGACTTGACACAGACACTGAGGGGATGTACAAGACGGGTTAGTTTGCCTTTGCACAGAGTGGTGATAACGTTGGTTTCGAATGGTTGCCTTGTGGTGTTTTTAATTTGTAGCTAAATGAAGAAGAGGCAAAATATTTTCCATTCAGCATGGTATGTGACCTGGAAGCGAACTTGGATGTGGTTGGTTCCCATACGCTTGCTGATCTTGTTTTTCCGAGAGAGGGGGAGGGGGGTCGGTGGATAGAGAGCAGAAGGGCAGCCAAATATAAATCGTGACAAGTTGCTGCCATGCATCTTGCAGGTGGCATATCACGCTGCCACTGTGCATCAATGGTGGAGAAAGGGAACATTTAAGGTAGTGAATGCAGTTCTTGTTAAAGTGGGGCTGCTTTGTCTTGGCTAGTTTTGAGCTTCGTGAGTGATTCGGAGCCACACTCATGCAAGCAAGCAGAGAGCATCCTATTAACCACCACAACTTGTGTCGATGTAGAACTTTTAATGTTGGACAATATCCCCAGATGTTTGACAGAGAGCCAAAGGAAGAAAGATAGATTAGGAAGAGTGGCCAAAAGCTTGATTAAAGGAGGAGACAGAAGTAGAGAGATTTAGGGAGGGAATTTCAGAGCATTGAGTCCATACTGATGGAGACACTTTTATCAAATGAGGCCAGTGTTAGAAGGTGAAGAATTCTTGGAGGGCTGGAGGAATGCTGGAAGGGACAGAAATTTGGATGGATGAGGCCATTTGAACACAAGGATGAGAGTTTCCGATATTGGAAACATTGGGGTAATGGATGATTTGATTTGATTTATTGTTGTCACATGCATTAGTATACAGTGAAAAGTATTGTTTCTTGCATGTTACATAGACAAAACATACCATATCTTGGGAAGGGAAAGGAGAGAGTGCAGAATGTAATGTTACAGTCATAGCTAGGGTGTAGAGATCAACTTAATGGAAGTAAGTCCATGGCAGCAGGAAGAAGCTGTTCTTGAGTTGGATAAGAGGCACTTAGTTTGGATTAGTTTCAAGCACCTACCTCTACTGTGTTTTGTAGGCAATGGAGAGGATTTGGAGAGCCACTCAGTTGAGAACACTCATCCTTTGACCTTCTCAAAGGTCAAAGAAGGTCTCTGTGGCTGGTCCAGAGTGAGAGATACCATTTTTCTTTCTCAGTATTTGATATTTTAATGGATGGAACACAAAGATAGGTATATGTGATTGATTGTGTACGCGTCTTGTAGATAATAGCTGAGAATATTATTGAAATGATCTGTTCTAGATTAAAATCCAGGTTTTGTAGAGACCTTGAGTTAATCTGCAGTTTAGTCACTTAACAGTTTCCCAACTCATTATATGGCAACTGATAAAAGCTGCGGATGTTGGAATCGGAAGCAAAAACAGAGAAGGCTGGAAAATTTCACCAGGACTGACAGCATCTATGGGGGGAGAGAATAGAACCAATGTTTTGAGTCTGGATGACCTTTCATCAGAGCTGAGAGCAAAGAGAATCAGCAGAGATTTATACAATGGGGAGGCAGGGTGGGGGGGGGGGAGTGGAATGGGGGGGGGAGAGCTGGAATGGAGAAATGGGAAAATGGAGATGAGAAAAAGGGATAATAAAATGGATGAATAAGGTGAAATAAAATAAATGGGGTGAAGGCGGAGGAGAGAGAGCTCATCCTCTGAACTCAATGTTCATTCCAGAAGGCTATCAAGTGCCCAATCGGAAGATGAGGTGCTGTTCCTCCAATTTGTGTTGGGGTTTGCTAGAACATTGCAAAAACCCAAGGACAGATGTGTAGACATGAGAGCAGGGTGGTGTGTTGAAGTGGTAAGTGACAGGAAGGTCTGGGTCTTAATTGCGGATGACTGAAGGTGTCCAGCAAAGCGCTCACCCAGTCTGTGATGGCCTTTCCAACGTAGAGCAGACCACAATGGGAGCAGCGAATGCAATGGACCAGATTGAAGGAGGGGCGTGTGAAGTGCTGTTCACCTGAGAGAGGTGTTTAGGACCTGGGACAATGAGTAGGGAGGGGGTAAATGGCATTTGAATTGGATTTAACCCTTAGTTGATAGTTGATACTCATGCCTGTATGGGTGAGAATGACGTGGAGATGCCGGCGTTGGGACTGGGATAAACACAGTATCTTACAACACCAGGTTAAAGTCCAACAGGTTTATTTGAAAGTAAACTCACAAGTTTTCAGGGTTTGCCCCTTCGTCAGGTGAGTGGAGAGTTCTCCAAATTGAGCACATTTGGGTGCCTTTATATGTTCTGTTTGAGACCAGAACTCTCCAGTCACCTGACAAAGGGGCAAACCCCCAAAGCTTGTGGGTTTACTATCAAATAAACTTGTTGGACTTTAACCTGGTGTTGTGAGGCTCCTTGCTGTGTACAGGCGAGCACCAGTCTTTCTAACTGAAGTACATTTTTTTTGGGTATGATTGATTATTTGAGTATAATCTCTGGGGTGTATAAATATAAACATTAGGACCAATTCTCTGTAGAATTGTCGAATCATACAGTGAAGAAGAGCCCTTTGGCTCATTGAGTCTGCACTGACATGTTAGAACCACCTGAACTCTCACCCAATCCCATCTGCTAGCACTTGGCACATTGCTCTGAATGTTATGGTGTGCCAAGTGCTCATCCAGGTACTTTTTACAGGACGCGAGGCATCCCTGCCTCCACCACCCTCTCAGACATTCCAGACACTCACCCACCTCTGGGTCAAAAGGTTTTTCCTCACATCCCCCCAAAACCTCCACCATACGTTACAATAAAAATGTGAAAGCTATTGAAAGCTATTGCAGAGGAGATTTACAAGGATGTTTCCTGGATTGGATGGCATGTCTTATGATGATATGTTGAGGGAGCTTGGTCTTTTTTCCCTGGAGAGACGAAGGATGAGAGGTGACCTGATAGAGGTTTATAAGATGTTGAGAGGTATAGATCGGGTGGATTCTCGGAGGCTATTTTCCAGGGCTGAAATGGTCGCTACGAGAGGACACAGGTTTAAGATGCTGGGAAGTAGATACAGAGGAGATGTCAGGGGTAAGTTTTTCACTCACAGCGTGGTGGGTGAGTGGAATCGGCTGCCGTGGGTGGTGGTGAAGGTGAACTCGTTGGGGTCTTTTAAGAGATTTCAGGATGAGTACATGGGATTTAATGAGATTGAGAGTTATAGATAGGCCTATTAGGTAGGGATATGATTGGTGCAACTTGTGGGCCAAAGGGCCTGTTTGTGCTGTAGTTTTCTATGTTCTACGTACACCTTGAAACTATGTCCCCTCATGACTGACCCTTCAACTAAGGGGAACAGCTGCTCCTTATCCAGTCTGTCCATGCCCCTCACCATCTTGAGCACTTCAATCAGGTCACACCCCCCTCCCCCAATCTTCTCCGGTCCAGATACAACCCCAGCCTATCCAACCTCTCTCCTTGCTCTAAATGTTCCCAGGCAGCATCGATGTTCACTTGTCACTCAGGACATATCATAGGGACTTAGCCCATGATTTTTCCTGTGATACAAATAGAAATTTGAACCCATTCCCTGAGGACAATGCATTCACAATTTCCCCGTCTGCATGTTTGATAAATGAGGATCCCAATCATCACCATCAACTGGTGAAATTCCCACTTTCTACAGCCTCTGCCACCTGGACACTTTCCGCTCGCAGCAAGCTTTATATGTTGGAGGTGACATTGACTACTGGACTTCCCTGTGAGATTCCCTTTTACAGTCTCTCCAGAGTTTACACAGCTGGATCCTTATCCCCTATGCTCAGTGCATGCTGAGGGAACTGTAATCCTTGCTTTCTTTGCTAGCTATCTGTAGAAAAACAATGAAAAAAATAATTGTACAGAGGACTATTCTCTGAGATTGTTGTTATGTGGCAACTTGATTTCATTTGACTTATTAGTATACAGCAAAAGGTATTTTTTCTTGTGAGTGATACAGACAAAGGGTACTGTACATAGATCAGGAAAGGAGAGGGTGCAGAATGTAGAGTTACAGTCATTGGTGGCTGTTTATAAAGATCAGCTTAATGTGAGATAGGTCAAATATCTGAGGGCAGAAGCTGTTCTTGAGTTGGTTGGTCAACTAATGTTACGATATTGGAGTGCGTGTGGTAGTGGACTCCACATAGGCATAATATATATTCTGTTTTTAATAAAGTTAGCTTACAATAATCATAGATTCTCTACAGTGGAGAAGGAGGCCATTCAGCCTGTGCCAATACTTACCCCAAAACCCCACGTATTTAGAACATAAAACATAGAACCCTAAGTGCAGAAATAGGCCCTTCGGCCCATCGAGCCTGCACCGACCACAATTTACCCCACAAGTCCCCCTAACCTATATCGCTTGGGACTCTAAGAGGCAACTTAGCCAATCATCCTAACCTGCATAGCTTTAGATTGTGGGAGGAAACTGGAGCATCCAGAGGAAACCCACTCAGACACGGGGAGAAAGTGAAAATTCCGCACACTTACCCAAGGCCAGAATTAAACCCAGGTCCCTGGTGCTGTGAGGCAGCAGTGCTAACCTCTGTGCCAGCGAGCTGTTGGCCTTTCTGCAACATTATAACAAGATGATTAGGAGCCTGTTTAGGCTATTCTTCCCTTCAATACTGTCCCACTTATCAATTAGATCATGACAGACCTTCAGCCGAATCCCTGAGCTCCATGTCCCTCAATATATTTTGAACATTTGAATTAACTCAGTATACATAACCTCCTGAAGGGTAAGTGTCCAGATTTCACAACCCTTTGTGTAAAGAGGCATTTCCTCATTTCACTCCCTGAATGCCTTAGCTCTAATTTTGAGATTATTTTCTGGAATCTTCCACCAGAGGAAATAGTTTTCTTTTGACTCAATCCCTTAAAGTTCTTAGACGGTCAACTCCTCAATTTTCTAAACTCAAGACACCAAGAAACAAAGGCCGGAGTTCTCCCCCAAAAAATTCTAAGTGTCAAACTTGCATGAAAACTGCAATAACTTGTGTTGGTTTTTTCAGTGGGAGTTCAGAGAAAAATCGCCCACATTCTGGGAGCACAAATAGCGTTAACTTTTAGGTGTGGGGCCTACCCCCGCCTACTGCGCATGCACCGATCTGTTAGCATCGAGATCAGCGCATGTACAGGGGTCTCGTGCTGCTGTCCTCCCGATTACCAGTCAGCACAACAGTTACCCCCCTCCCCCTCTATAGTCACAATCCCGCACCCCTCTTATGCTCACCCTCCTGCCCCCAGCCCAACCTAATTGCTGGCTTCCCCTGTGATCCCGACTGCAAAGTGGCATCGGGACCCTCCGCTTCCATCGATCACCTCCTTGGCCGTGCCCCACCTTGGCACTTGTCCGTGCCCAGTGGGTAATGCCACAGGCATTGGCACTTTACTCATTGGGCACAGGTTGGCATTGTCAAGATGCCAATGCCTAAGAGGCACCCCATCCAGGGCTCGATCCTCTGGGGAGCCCCAATTGCCCCTCCCTTCACTCCAGTCGAGTTGCTAGTTCCCCAATAGTGGGGAGCTAGTGTAATCCCCGCCCTGGAGTAAAACCCTCTGGTGGCAGCGGGGGGTTGGGGGGGGGGGGGGGGGGGGATGCTAGTGGGCCTAATGACCTCAGTCCTTGGCCCGCTGATTGTGTTTAAAATATATTAAAATTGGCATTCAAATCATTTCCACACCTCCCTGCTGATTTCCGACATGGAACTGACTGTGCCGGAAATCCGGCACTGGAAGATACTATTGCTGTGGGAATACCAACTGCAAGATCCTTCCGGCCCACTGCACTAAACTTTTTTGCAAACCTATCTTCAGAAATTTATTTCTTTGTCCCTGGCACTCCTTGATTGGTGACAACAGGGTGGCACAATGGTTAGCGCTGCTGCCTTATAGCGCCAGGGACCTGGATTCAATTCCCAGCTTGGGTGACTGTGTATGTGAAATCTGTATGTTCTCCTCGTATCTGTGTGGGTTTTTTCTGGGTGGTCCGGTTTCCCCCCACAGTGCAAAGATGTGCGGTTTAGGTGGATTGGCCACACTAAATTGCCCCTTAATGTCCCAAGATGTGTAGTCTCTGGGAATTAGTGGGGCTAATGGTTTAGTTTCTGTGAGATGGTCTATCAGAGATTTGACTCAGACACGATGGGCTGAATGGTCTCCTTCTGCAACATAGGGATTGTGTGATTCTATGAAATGACGTCTGACTAAAAGTAACTTGCAGTCTGATGGGTTAAAAGGCTTTTGGAACCTGCTGAGACAGTTGACGCAATGCAGAAATTGGACATGAAAGAAGATGGGGGAGAAGGATTAAACACAGTCCAGAACATTCCGAGAAAAAGGACTCATGCAATTGGCTGACTCGCGTTGATGACTTGGCATCTCTCTATTGGAACCACATGAACAAAAAGCATTTCCAATATTGTAAATGCGACAGAGCATGCTTTCCTATCCAGGGTGGACTGTTTAACGGTCTCTCTTCCGCTCCACAAGGGAGGTTTAGTCAGGTGACAGATATTGCTGCTCTGTCCTTGTGTTACCCTTTCCTGAAAATAGAAATCCACAGGCCACGGTGGTGCAATGGGCTGCCTCACAGCAGGGGAACTCAGGTTCAATTCCAGCCTTGGATCACTGTCTGTATGGAGTCTGGGGGTTCTCCTTGTGTCTGCATGGGTTTCCTTTGGGTGCTCTGGTTTCCTCCCACAGTCCAAAGATGTGCAGGTTAGGTGGATTGACCGTGGTAAATTGCACCTTAGTGTCAGAGGGTCTAGCAGATAAAATACGTAGGGCTATGGAGGTAGGCCTTGGTTGGATTGTTGTCAATGCAGGTTGGATAGGCTGAATGGCCTCCACCTGCATCGCAGAGATTCTATGATTCAAGTCATTGAAAGCACGTAGATAGGGAAAGGCCAAGCAAAAATCCAGAGCGATTTCTGAATATTGTGAGGGCTCCAGTTCCTTTCTTATTGTCTAATTTTGTTAAAACAATATACTGATGAGAAGTACTTGTATTCTATGTAAGGCATTTTCTATTAAGATTAGTACACGTGGTTATATGGCGTCGCCATAGGGACACCGATTCTGGAAATCAATTCCAATGTGGATGAAAGATAAACCAGTTTTATTGTTTAATCATTGTTGGTACAGAGAAATGGGCAGATTGATAATAAGGATAATTATTATTTGATAAACATCAGTGGATCTATCCCTTTGTAGCAGCAGTGAGTGTCAGGCATGGCTCAGTGCGTCTGACTCTTGCATCTCAGAAGGTTGTGGCTCCCATGCTAGAACATAAGTACAAAGATCTAGCCTGATATTGCAGTGTGGTACTGAGTGAGTGCCGCACTGTCCCAGGTGCTGACTCTCAGAGATGTTAAATAAAGGCCTTACCTATCCTCACAGATGGATGTAAACAATTGTATGGCACTATTTCTATACCGGCTTAACCAATATTTATCAATCATCACATCAAAGCAAAGATTGATTGATTGATGGGATGGCACGGTGGCACAGTGATTAGCACCGCACAGTGCCAGGGACCGGAGTTTGATTCTTGGCTTGGGTCACTATCTGTGTGGAGTTTGTACATTCACTCCGTGTCTGCCTGGGTTTTCTCTGGGTGCTCTGGTTTCCTCGCATATTCTAAAAGATATGCAGGTTAGATGAATTGGCCATGCTAAATTCTTCCTCAGTGTACCTGAATAGGTGCTGGAATATGGTGACTAGGGAATTTTCATAATAACTTCATTGCATTGTGAATATAAGTCTACTTGTGACACTAATAAATAAACTTTTATCACATTGCTGTTTTTGGGAGCTTGCTGTACTCTGGAGTCGCATGTTGGCCAGACCAGGTAAGGATGGCAGATTTCCTTCCCTAAAATGGCATAAATGAACCAGATGGGTTTTTACAACAATCAACAACGGTTTCATGGTCATCATTAGACTTTTAATTCCATATTTTTATTGAATTCAAATTCCGCGTCAGCCGTGATGGGATTTGAACCTGGTCCCCAGTGCGTTACCCTGGTGCAGTATGTCCTCGGAGGCCTAAGTCCGTTTACAAGTCTGACAGCAACATCCAGAGTGCTTCGCAGTCTACACCAGGAATGCCAGAGGGACTGACAATCCAGGTTAAATACAAAGCAAGAGTCTCCCTGAGTTTACTCGTTGGAGTTTAGAAGGTTGAGAGGGGAATTTATAGAGACGTATAAGATAATGAAGAGGATGGATCGGGTAGATGTTGAGAGACTCTTCCCGCTTAGCAAAGATAGCAGGACTAGAGGGCACAGCCTCAAAATTAAAGTGGGGTGGGATCTCAGATCAGAGTTGAGGAGGAATTTTTTCACTCCTCAACTTTGGTGAATCTTTGGAATTCTCTGCCTGTTGAAGTGGTGGAGGCTTCCTCGCTGAATATATTTAAGTCAAAAGTGGATAGGTTTTTGATTGACAAGGAAATTAAGGGTTATGGGGAGAAAGCGGGAAAGTGGTACTGAACCACTATAGATCAGCCATGATCTTATTGAATGGCGGGGCAGGCTCAAGGGGCTGGATGACCGACTCCTGCTCCTATTTCTTATGTTCTTATGAATGGCCCATCAATTTGGCTCTTAATCAAGGAGCTTATATTGGAACAGAGCAGCCTCAATCGCCTGATTGAAATTGTTACACCTCTGTCTGGAGATCCAAGGATAACACCACTGCCACACTGCCTCCCATGAATGGAAATTAAGAAGAGGATTATGTCCAATTGGATGAACTGGGAAAACCATGAGGGTCATGTGATAGGGAAAAAAAAGTCACTGGAACTCGAAAGGAAGAGTCTGCATGATAACTGTGAGACACTCCTCATTACAGCGAGCAGACAGCGTGGTCAACACCGCAGGGAAACAACAGGATAACACTGGGACGCAGAGGCTGGGATGGACGTGTGGAGAAAGGACAACATCAGGAACCGGTACATCAGTAAAGATTGTGGGAGGATCGAGGAAAGCAGCTGAGAAATGGTGTGGCCACCCGTGAGAGAGGAAACTTGGTAAGCCAAGAAGCGATGGAGATGGGGCTGGTAAGAAGGGAAGGTGTCAAACCAGATGGAAAGATGTGGAGGTGAGAAGGTTAAAGGCAGCAGGGATTGGAAGAGAAATGATAGGAGGAGATGGAGGAGGCGGATCAACTGGCTTTGGAGTAATCCCAAATAAAACGGGAGCAGGCGGAAGAGCGATTGCTGAGTGCACTGTTTAAATAGACTGTTTGCTGAGTAAAGAAATGGTTTTGTATGAGTCACACAGTAAGGCCTGCTCCTTCCCCACTCATTAGCTGACACAGTGCTGTCGACACACACTACGGACATTTACAGACAGACTGTTACATTGATCAGCTGGGCTATTTTTCCAGGGGCAAAAATCCACCTGCCCCCACCCCCACACTGAGATTTATTAAAACACATCTTTGGAAGATTGAATTTTTTTTAATTCACCAACAGCAAACAGCACCAACAAAGAGTGTCACCTTCACCGTGAGAGTAAAACGGAGCACTGGGATCACTTTCAATCTCAATTCTTTCCAAAAGAAACTCATCCATGATTAAAGCTTTATTAGGCTCAACTGAAAAGACATGAGACTCTGTGACCAATGAGACATGAGACTGTCGCTGTGTCAGATGCAGGGGTTCCGTTGCCTCTCCAGATGTGGGGGTTCCGTCGCTGAGACAGATGTGGGCTTTCTGTTGCTTTGTCAGACATGGGGTCTCTGTCACTGCAGCAAAGGTGGGGTCTCTGTGTCTGCATCAAATGTGGGACCTCTCATCGCCCAGTCAGTTGCAGGGGTTCCGTCACCGATCCAGAAGAGAGGCCTCTATCGCTGCTTTAGACGTGAGGGTCCTGTCACTGTGCCAGACACAGGGCCTTTGTCTCCCAGTCAGAAGCGAGGATTCTGTGGCCGAACCAGACAGAGGGTCTCTGTGACCAAGCTAGGTGTGGGGGTTCTGTCGCTGTGCTAGGCCCGGGGCTTCTGTCGCTGTGCCAGGCCCAGAGGCCTCTGTTGCTTTGCTAGGCGCGGGGGCCTCTGTCGCTGTGCTAGGCCTGGGGGCCTCTGTTGCTGTGCTAGGCACAGGGGCCTCTGTCACTGTGCCAGCCTGGGGGCTCCTGTCGTTGTGCCAGGCCCGGGGGCCTCTGTCGCTGTGCCAGGCCAGGGGGCCTCTGTCGCTGTGCTAGACCTAGAGGCCTCTGTCACTGTGCTAAGTCTAGGGCCTCTGTCACTGTGCCAGGCCTGGGGGCCTTTGTTGCTTTGCTAGGCGCGGGGGCCTCTGTCACTGTGCTAGGCCTGGGGACCTCTGTCTCTGTGCTAGGCCCGGGGGACTCTGTCGCTGTGCTAGGCATGGGGGCTTCTGTCACTGTACTAGGCCTGGGGCTTCTGTCGCTGTGCCAGGCGTGGCAGCCTCTGTCACTGTGCTAGGCCTGGGGGCCTCTGTCGCTATGCCAGGCCCTGGGGCCTCTGTCGCTGTGCCAGGTCCGGGGGGGCCTCTGTTGCTGTGGCAGGCCCAGGGGGGCCTCTGTCGCTGTGCCAGGCCTGGAGGCCTCTGTCACTGTGCTAAGCCCGTGGGCCTCTGTCGCTGTGCCAGGTCTGGGGGGCCTCTGTCGCTGTGCCAGGTGCAGGGGCCTCTGTTGCTGTGCCAGGCCCAGGGGCCTCTGTCACTGTGCTGTGCTGCATCAGACACTGGGCGTTGGTCACTGTGTCAGACGGGTGGGGGGCGGGGGGGGCTCTGTTGCTGTGCTGGACCTGGGGCTTCTGTCACCACGCCAGGCGCTGGGGCTGAGTCAGACACGAGACTTTATCACTGAGTGGGCTTTCTGTCAAAATAGGAAATGATTCTTGCACTAATTTCCAATACCAACAAACCTTGACCCTAGTGTACACTCTCCGATACCACGGTTTTCTAATTGGAAGCATGTTTATTGGTTATTCTTCACCTCAGGGCCACCCAGACTGTTACCCTGTGTAAAAACCAGCCAATCCCAGCATTCCGGCTGCACGAGGAAGAGCGAGATTCCAGATTCCCAGCTCGAAGCCAATCTCCCTCCCAAAGCCACGTCAGAGTGAGGCAACATCTTACCCCCCCCCCCCCCCCCCCCCCCCCCCCCCCCCCCCCCCCCCCCCCCCCCCCGCCTCCCCCCGCTCCCTGTGTAATAAATCAGCTTGGACCCTGCAAACCAATTCAGAATAAAGAGAAAGGGGAAAGAACAGTGAAGAAATGCAGCTGCCAACAATCAGCTCTCTGCTGAAATTAGTTCTCAGCTTCTGGGGATTATTAACTATGTGAACTCTGAATAGGCAGAAAGATAGATCTATGTGCAGTGCAGATACATGGATTTGGGCCTGTGTCTGTGGGAGTTTGCGCATTCTCCCCGTGCTTCTGTGGGTTTTCTCCGGGAGCTCCAGTTTCCTCCCACATCCCAAAGATGTGCTCTTAGGCTAATTGGCAAAACAAATTCTCCCTAAATTGTCTCAAATTTGGTTTTTAATCCATAGATCTATAAACATGGACAGGGATCGCGGGTAGAGGTGGGAACATCGGGGTGGCGGCGCGGGCTCGTTGGGCCAAAGGACCTGTTTCCCGTGCTGTTTTGTTCTTTGTTCTATTCTGTCACAAGTGGGTGCGTAGCCCACTAACCATCACTGGGAGAAAACTAGATGAGCTTAAACAAACTATCTGGAATCCCCCTGACAGCTCAGTAGTTAATCTCACTGCTGGACATGGCCTTGCGCCAAGTAAATTCAAAGGTCTCTGGTCAGCTGATTTCTGGAGAACAGCCCACTGTTGGAAAGGGGCTGTGTCTCATCTTTTGAGGGGCTAGACGTTTCGCTTCAGACCGAAGGGGTGAATGTAAGCATGGTCTTCGGATATTGGAACCAACTGTTCTCAGTGAGCAGCCAGCGCTGATCAGACACTCAGATCCTGGGCAGGTCAAGGTGGGTAAGGATCAGAGAATGGCATTCCCCGTTGGCACAATCTTATAAGCAATGGGCTAGCATATTGGTTAAAGTCTGGGCCGATTGTCCACTCACAAGTGCAGCAGGAAGGCAAATGGAAGTTTGGAATTTCATAGAATCATAGAACCCTACAGTGCAGAAAAGGTCCCTTCGAATGTGCATCAAACACAATCCCACCCAGGCCCCATTCCCCTATCCCTACATATTATACCAACTAATCCCCCCTAACCTACGCATCCCTGGACACTAAGGGGCAATTTCTTAGCATGGCCAATCAACTTAACCCGCACAAATTTTGGCCTGTGGAAGGAAACCGGGCTACCCAGAGGAAACCCAGCAGACATGAGAAGAATGTGCAAACTCCACACAGATAATGACCCGAGCTGGGAATCGAACCGAGGACCCTGGAGCTATGCAGCAGCAGTGCTAACCACTGTGCTACCGTGCCGCCGTTATTGCTAAAAGAACAGAATATAAAATTAGTGAAGAGTTGTTGCTGCTGTACAAAGCATTAGTGAGATCATACTTAGAATACTATGTACAGTTTTGGTCCACTTACTTGAAAAGGGAATGTGGTTGCATTGGAGGTTGGCTCATAGGATGTTCATTGGACTGATTCCAGTAATGAATCAATCTACGGCATGGTGGCACAGTGGTTAGCACTGCTGCCTCACAGCACCAGGGACCTGGGTTCGATTCCGGCTTTGGGTGATTGTCTGTGTGGAGTTTGCAAGTTCTCCTTGTGTCTGCGTGGGTTTCCTCCAGTGCTCCAGTTTTCTCCCACAGCCCAAAGATGTGCAGATGATGTGGATTAGCTAAATTGCTCCTGAACGTCCCAAGATGTGCTAGTTAGGTAAATATGCGGGGTTGTGTGAGGGTGAGAGGTGTTGTGGGTGGGCCTGCGTAACATCCTCTGTTGGAGAGTCAGAACAGACTTGATGGGTCGAAGGGTTCCCTTCTACACTGTAGGGATTCTATGGTTACATGAAGGGTTTGCCTTAAGAACATAAGAACATAAGAAATAGGAGCAGGAGTTGGCCATCTAGCCTCTCGAGCCTGCCCCGCCATTCAATAAGATCATGGCCGATCTGAAGGGGATCAGTTCCACTTCCCTGCTTTATCCCCATAATCCTTAATTCCCTGGCTTATTAGAAACCTATCTTACAAAGAATGATTTTTCTGTTTAGACCGATACTCCCTAGAGTTTAGAAGAATTTGTGGAGACCTAATTGAGGTGTGTCAGATGATAAAAGGTATTGGCAAAGTATATGTGAAGAGGATGCTTCCTCTATTGGGGCAACCTCGAATAAAGAACAAAGGACAACACAGCACAAGAAACAGGCCCTTCGGCCCAATAAGCCCACGCCGCCATTTTAACATTGTGAATCCCCTCTTCTACCTATGACCTTCGTCTACACCTCCACAATAAAGTAATTATAACCAGATTGAGGGACGCCTAATTTAAACAAGTGGTCATAGTTTTGGGATAAGGGGTGGCAGATTTAAAACAGATGAGAAGGAATTACTTCTCTCAAATGTCTGCGGAATGCCTTACCACAGAGTGTGGTGGATGCCGGGACATTGAGTAAATCTAAGGAGAAGAGAGACAGACTTTTAATTAGTAATGGGTTTGAAGCGCTGGGCAGGAAAATGGAATTGAGGCCCAGATGAGATCAGCCATGATTTTAACAAATGGCAGAGCAGATTCAAGGGGCTGAATAGCCTACTCCTTTTCCGAGTTCCTGTATCCTTACACTGGAGAGTGGATCCTGTCTGTCTTGCCCAGGCTTCTCCAAGACCGAGTGAGTGTTATTTGCACTCCAAGGGACAGTGTAAAATGGACAACATCAGCTCAGCCAGCTGGTAAATATCTCCCTCAATACTTGTCCACAACAGAGTCAACAAAATCTCTGTGAAATTTCCTCAGAGTGTTGACCTTTGAATTTCCCCCATTGGTACCAATATTCTTGGTGCCACGTACATAGAACATAGAACCCTACAGTGCAGGAACAGGCCCTTCAGCCCATCGCGTCTGCACTGACCACAATCCCACCCAGGCCCTATCCCCATATCCCTACTCATTTACCCGCTAATCCCTCTAATGTACACATCCCAGGATACTAAGGGGCAATTTTAGCATGGCCAATCAACCTAACCCGCACATCTTTGGACTGTATCTACTAAGTGTCTACTATGTGAGAGGCAAATAAAAAATTAAATCATCCATAGTGAAGCACAGCCTTGCATTCATGTCTCTAACTATGCCAGCTGTATTTCATTGAGGACCGAAGGGCCTGTACTGTGCTGTACTCTTCTATTGCTACCAGCTGTGCCAATCATGCTCTATATGGTGTGGCACGGTGCCAGCAGAGGTTAGCAATGCTGCCTCACAGCATCAGGAACCTGGGTTCGATTCCCAGCTTGTGTTACTGTCTATGCCGAGTTTGCATGTCCTCCCCGTGTCTGCATGGGTTTCCTCTGGGTGCTCCGGTTTCCACCCACAGTCCAAAGATGTGTGGATCAGATGATTGGCCATGCTAAATGACAATGGATAAGCAGGGTAGAAAAATGTGGAGTTACAGAAATAGGGCCTGTGTGGGATTGTGGTCAGAGCAGAGTCGATGGGGCAAATAGCCTCCCCCTGCACTGTAAGGATTCTGTTATTCATACTGTAGTGCCAAGCAATCATCATCTGACTATTGGAATTTTAGAAGATGTAATTAGTTGAGTTGAATGAGGAGAATCAGTGGATGTGGTTTATTTAGACTCTCAGAAGGCTTTTGACAAGGTCTCACATAACAGACTACTGTGTAAAGTTAAAGCACATGGGATTGCAGGTAATGTCTTGAGATGGATAGAAAGCTGGTTAGCAGATAGGAAACAAAGAGTTGGCATAAATGGGTCTTTTTCTGATTGGCAGGCAGTGACTAGTGGGGTTCCACAGTGATCTGTGCAAGGACCCCAACTGTTCACATTATATATTAATGATCTGGAAGAGGGAACTGAATGTATTATCTCTAAATTTGCAGATGATACCAAGTTGGGTGGGAGGTTGAGCTGTGAGGAGGATACAGAGTTACTTCACTGCGATTTGGACAAATTGTGTGGGCAATTGTATGGTAGATGCAGAATAAATGTGAAGTTTGGCAGCAATGATAGGAATTACTTGAACGGATGTAAATTGAGAAAGGTAGATACTCAGTAAATTCTTGTGCATTAGTCACTGAAAGTAAACATGCAGGTAAAGAAGGCAAGTGATATGTTGGCCTTTATAATGAGGTGATTTGAGTATACAGATAGGGATGTTTTGCTGCAATTGTGCAGGGCATTGATGAGGCCACTTTTGGAGTATTGTGTGCAGTTTTGGTGTCCTTATCTGAGGAAGGGTGTACTTGCTATAGAGAGAGTACAGCGAAAGTTTAGCAAACTGATTCCTGGGATGGCAGGTCTGTCACATGAGGAGAGATTAAGTCAGTTAGGATTATATTCACTGAAGTTTAGAAGAGTGAGGGGGATCTCGTAGAAATGTACAAAATTCTAACAGGGTTAGATAGGGTAGATTCAGAAAGATGTTCCCAATGGTGGGGGAATCCAGAACTGGGGGTCATAGTTTGAGGATAAGAGGTGAACTTTTTGAACTGAGTTGAGAAATTTCTTCATCCAGAGGGTGGTGAATGTGTGGAATTCACTCCCACAAAAAGTAGTGGAGGCCAAAACATTATCTGATTTCAAGAAGAAACTAGATATAGCTCTTGGGACTAAAGAGATGGGAGGAAGGACGGATCAGGATATTGAATTTGATGTTCATACTGAATGGTGAAGTAGGCTCAAAGGGCTGAATGGCCTACTCCTGCTTCTAGTCTCTATATAATGATGGAATTTCCACTGTGAGGAGGGCAGTGGCTGCAGTCAGGCCAGCCGACCCAGGGCAAAATCTGCGGCTTCCAGATGCAGAGTCAGACTCAGGATTTTCCGGCCACTTTCTTCCCAAGACTGGAAAATCCTACTCAAGGCCAATGAACCTTTGCATGGTCCACCCCTCTCCGCTACGATTCCTGGTGTGGATGGAGGAGGAAAATTCCATCCCGGGTGTGTAAAAGACTTGATACTAGGACTTCATCCCATGTGAAAATAGAGACAGAAAGACCCTCCATTCCTCAGACCTCACATCTGTTCAACTCATCCATCCCCCTACACTCCCCCCCAAACACACACACACACACGCACACACACACACACACACACCCTCTACCCTCATCTTCCATATATGCCACCTTGTAGCCCCCAATCTACCCGCTTTGGTCTTTCATTGCCCCATCCACCATGCTATTCACCCACCCTCAGTAAAGCCCTCTGGCCCCTCAGGTATTTCAACGGACTGCAATCCCAGATATCCATTAGACTGTTAAACAGCTGAACCCCCCAGGAATCATTGATTGACTCTGAGTGATGCTGTCAATTTCAAGATGCTTATGTACACAAGACAAAGAGTTTTCAGGTGCTTGCAATTTCTGCTGTAGATGCTTTAAAGTGCTTGGATGAATGATAGTTTGTGTAAATGATGCTTTATTGGACTACAGTAAAAAGGAGTTTTTCTTTTCCTGTAAGAAGATTAGAAGTTATTCATGGTGTCATGGTTAGCGAACAAGCCTTGTAGCCACTGAAATGAAGGAGGGCCACTCATGTGGCTCACTCACTAGTCTAGGTTGCCTATCACTGCCTTGGAATGTGGTCAGGAATCCCGGAGTTGATGAAAATCAGCTCAGAAGCTACGGAATGCTCCAATAGAATCAGTGATTGATGTAAGGCCCATGAGAGTATTGGAGGACCTGTTTCCTGAGCTGCATTTTTCTTAAAACTAGGCTAGAGACGCAGTTGGAAAAGGATAGATGCGATGTTGGCTGACAATGGGATCAGGATCTTTGGTTGTAGAACTGATAAGTCTGGAAAGTTCCCCAAAGGAACACTCAAATGTTATTTTTTAATTTATTTATTTGCCTGTTGTGGCTCACACTGGTTGAATCAGCATTTATTACCCATGTTTAATTGCCCTCGCGAAGGTGGTGGTGAGCTGCTGTTTTGAACTGCTGGTGTAGGTATACCCGTAATGCTGTTAGGGAGGGAGTTCTAAGATTTTGACACAGTGACAGCGGTGATGTATTTCCAAATCAGGCAAGTGGCTTGGAGGGGAATTTCCATGTGGTGGTGTGCCCCAGTGCCTGCTGCCCTTGACCTTCTAAAAGGTAGCGGTCATGGGTTTAGAAGATGCTGTCTAAAGAGGCTCATTGTTACCTGGATACGATGGGTGCGGAGGGATGTGGGCCAAATGTGGGCAATTGGGATCAGTTTAGGGATTTTTAAAAAAAAGGGCGGCTTGGACAAGTTGGGCCGAAGGGCCTGTTTCCATGCTGTGAAACTCTATGACTCTATTAAGTGCATCTTGTAGATGGCTGTAACTGTGTGTCGATCGTTCATTTGTATAGTCCAAAGTAGGCAGAACTGCCAACATTTAGACCTTTGCAGACATAGGGAGGAATGTCCCCATCCCACCCATCAGGCCAATCCCAACGGAGGGAGGGAGGGGGGGGGGGGCAGACCATGCAAAAGGTCCACTGACCTCAGGAGGGATTTTCCATTTTGGGTTGGAAAATCCCACCCATTGATTCCAAACCTCCTTAATGGGTGGTGAATGATGAGGAAATAAGGAACTTGCTCGAAGTTTCGTGGCCGATTAATATGTTTTGATGTTATTTTGCAGGAAAATCAGTTGGTTTTTGTTGATTGAGAAATAACCAGGGGAACTTGGTAGAATGCTGCCTGAGCAAGGCTTTGAGCATAGAGACAGAATCACAGATTAATGTATTTTCCAAGAGCCTCCATCAGCACTGCTCTGAATCACCTCCATAAATTCTACAGTGGAGTGTGAAGCCACAATATTCTGGCTCCAAGATGCTAATCAAGCTGACACTTAATGGAGCAATAAAAGTAACAAACCTGAGTACTTCATCCTCACTGGCGTTCCTGAAGCCAGCAGAGCAATATTAATAGCAGCTTGGGATTATCTTCTGTCTGAAATAATATATCAAAAAGAAAGATATTTTGTGACACTGCTTTTACAACCTCTGGATCTCGCAAAGAACTTTACAACCAATGACCGACATTTGACGTTTGGTCAATGGCAGCCAATTTCTGTATGGCAAGCTCCCACAGGCAGCCATGAGTTAGGGAACAGATAACCTGTTCTTATTCATTGAATCATGGAATTCCTACAGTGCAGAAAGAGACTATTCAGCCCATTGAGTTGGCACCAGCTCTCCGAAAGAGAATCTTACCCAGGGCATGCTCTTCCCCTATCTCTGTAACTCTCCGCATTGACCATGACCAATCTCCCCCCTCCTCTGGCCCGCAGACACTGAGGGGCAACTTAGCATGACCGGTCCACCTAACCTACACATCTTTAAGTTTAAGTTGCAAGTCAGATTACGTCAACACTGTAATGAAGTTACTGTGGAAAATCCCCTTGTCACCACATTCGGGCGCCTGTTTGGGTACACGGAGGGAGAATTTAGCATGGCCAATCAACCTAATCAGCACATCTTTTGGACCATGGGAGCATTTGGAGGAAACCCACGCAGACATGGGGAAAACTTGCAAACTCCGTGCAGAAAGTGGCCCAAGGCCGGAGTTGAACCCAGGTCCCTGGAACTGTAAGGTAGCCATGCTAACCACTGTTCTGTCCCCTATTGATAGTGGATCAAAGACTGGAGTGAACCCGCTGCTCTGTCACAAAATAATGGGATCTTGCTGGGTACAAAATGGCTGCTTTTATTCCCACTTTGTATCAGTGATTACACCTGGTGAAATGCGCTGCGTAAATGTGAGTCTTTCTGCCTTTATTGTCTCCATGATTAGGAGCACTGAATGAAGGTGTAACGTTTCTCGCCATTCCCAATCTGAGGCCAGCACCGATCAGGGACAGCAGTTCAGACCTTTCCATTTACAGCCTGTTACAAAAGCAGATATTTTACCATTAAGAACAGGAACAGTAGGCCATTCAGCCCATCGAATCTGGTCTACTATTCATTGAGATCATAGCAGATCAGATATAATATTCCTCAACTCCATTTTATCCCCATAATCCTTGATTCCCTTTCTGATTAAAAATCTGTTCATCTCAGTCTTGAATATATTTAAAATCTAGCCCCTACAGCCCTCTGCGGTAAAGAATTCCACAGATTCTCTCCCTCCTGAGAGAAGAAATTCCTTCTCATCTTTGTCTTAAATGGGCGACCCCTTACTCTGAGATTGTGCCCTCTGATCCTAGACTGTCTGACTAAAGGAACCAACCTCTCAGGATCTAACTCTCTTGGCTGTTAGTAGAGTTTAGATACGTGTGTATCAGTCCAATCTGCAATTGGTAGTCTATGAACAAAATGGCAGCTGCAAATCTTTGCCCTCTGGCTCATTGTTTCCCTCGTTCAGCAATAGAAAACTGAGATCAGCTGAGGACAGTTCGGGAAGTCACCTTAATCGACTCGTTCAGAAGGAAGCGTGGACTTAACAGAAGGATGTTCCCGATGGTGGGGGAGTCCAGAACCAGGGGTCACAGCCTGAGGATTCGGAGTAGATCATTTAAGACGGAGATAAGGAGACATTTCTTCACCTGAAGAGTGGTGAGCCTTCATTAGGAGTAGTTGATGCCAAAACATTGAATGTATCACAGAGGAGATATCAGGGGATAAGTTTTTCACTCAGAGAGTGGTGGGTGAGTAGAATCGGCTGCCGTCGGTGATGTTGGAGACGATTTTGTTGGGGTTTTTTAAGAGGCTTCTGGATGAGTGCATGGGATTTAATAGGATTGAGGGTTATAGGTAGGCCTAGAAGGTTGGGATATGATCAGTACAACTTGTGGGCCAAAGGGCCTGATAGTGCTGTAGTTTTTCTACATTCTAACAGGAAGCTGGATGTAGCGCTTGAGGCGAATGGCTACGGAGAGAAAGCAGGATTTAGCTATTGAGTTGGACAATCAGCCATGATTGTGATGAATGGCAGGGCAGGTTCGAATGGCCTCCTCCTGTTCCTTCCTTCTATGTTTCTATGCTGACAGTAAGTCGTCAGCCCAGCTTTTGTGCTGACTGGGACTTGAACCCATAACCATCTGATTCAGGGGCCGCTTCCCACTGAGCCACGGGTGTTACTGCTGCGGATGATAATAAGGATGATGCTTCTGTGATAGCCCGAGGCGGATTTTCATTAGCCGAGCAATGTCGTTTTGATAGGGACGGAAAGCGAACCTCTCTTTAACCTTCACATTTAACCTGGTGATCAGGGTCAAGAGAGCTGGGCCCAGCAGGACGTTTACTTGTATAGTCGTGACTCTGGGAATAGCAGATAAACTCAAGGCCGTCCCATCACAAGATGAGCAGTGGTTAAGAGGCTGCCTTTCATTACCAGAAGGCCTGCGGCAAATAGTTTCGAATGGATCCAAAGTGCAATTTGCATGATTTCAAAAACTGCAGCTGAAGACTGAAGCGGTTTTCCGATCCAACACAACATTTAAATGAGCAGCAGCTGTTGCTAAAGGCCTCATGTTGCTCCGCACTCTTCCCGTACAAATATCACTCAGTCAGCCCTAATTCAATCAAATAAAATGAAACATTAGCCAAGATCAGGATGGAAATCCTGGCTGGTCACCTGCAATAAACTGCTGCTCGGTGTTAATGAGATGTTTGTTCAGTAATCCTGGAACCAATCATGTGGCTCGCAAGAATGAACTCCATTGGTTTCTCATTCAATGGCAGAGAGCCTGAGGGTGAGAGCACTCTGTTCCTATGTCAGAGCCTGCTTTGATTTGATTTACAATTGTATTAACACACAGTGAAAAGTATTGTTTCTTGCGCCCTATACAGGCAAAGCATACTGTTCACACAGAAAGAAAGGAAAGCGTGCAGAATGTAATGTAACAATCATAGCTAGGGTGTAAAGAAAGATCACTTTAATGCGAGGTAGGTCCATTCAAAAGTGGGGTAGCAGCAAGGAAGAAGCTGTTCTTGACTCAGCTGGTACGTGACATCAAAGTTTTGTATCTTTTTCCCGAAGGAAGAAAGAAAAAGAGGGAACGTCCGGGATGCGTGGGGTCCTTAATTATGCTGGCTGCTTTTCTGAGGCAGCAGGAAGTGTAGACATAGTCAATGGATGGGAGGCTGGTTTGCGTGATGGATTGGGCTACATTCACGACCTTTTGTAGTTTTTTTGCAGTCTTGGGCAGAGCAGAAGCCCATACCAAGCTGTGATACAACCAGAAAAAAATTGTAAAAGTTGGTGAGAGTCATAACTGACATGCCAAATTTCCTTAGCCTTTTGGGAAAGTGAGGGAGTGCTGAGAGATGCCAATTTTGGGATGAGGCAATCTGAAAGACTACCAATGCCCAGAGAGGGGGTAGCCAGCAGCTGGTCAATAGATGACGTACAAAAGCAGGTTGGATCCCTTGCTGGATGGATGGCAGATACCAGGAACCTCTCTCCTCAGTGGCATGATGCCCCCAGGAAGCGTACATTGAGAAATTATCCTATCTGATAATCAGAATGAATGTATGTAACTTTTTCCCAGGGTAGGGGAATTGAACATTAGAGGGAATAGGTTTAAGGTGGGAAGGGAAAGATTTAAAAGGGACCTGAGGGCAACATCTTCACGCAGTGCGTGGGTACGTGTATGGAATGAATTGCTGGAGAAAGTGGTTAAGGCAGGTACAATAGCAACATTTAAAAAGCATATGGATAGGTACATGGATGGGAAAGGATTAGAGGGATATGGGCCAAACGTAGGAATTACCTGGAAGACACCGTAGGCTAGTTGGGTCGAAGGGCCTGTTTGTGCGTGTATTACATTATGATTCTATAGGTGGAATTTTTCCATCCTGCTTGCTACGGGAATCATAGTGGGAGGGATATCAACCGTGCAAAGGTCTGTTGACCTCAGGCAGGATTTTCCAGGCTTGAGGCAAATATGGCTGGAAAATCCCATTCGATGATTCTGTAAACCACTGTTGATTACTTTCTTTGTGTGCGGATTCAGTGGCTGAATGAGGGGGGTGACGAACAATGATACAAAGATTTGCAACTGGCATTTTATTCATTGATTACTAACTATAAACCAGACTAATATACATAATAATAATAAGACTAATAATACATCTAAACTCCACTGATGGCCAAGAGGTCAGGATTGCGGGGTTTGGTACCAGTTGTGCACTAGGAGAATTGACCTTCTGGCTCTGATTTGTGCTGGGTGACCTGACCTCAGCTGACGAATTGTGAGGGACATTACAACCTCACTCAATGCTCCCGAGGTGATGAAGACAGAAAGACTTGCATTTATGTAGCGCCTTTCATAAGCTCAGGATCTCCCTTTACAGCTTATGAAAATCTTTTGGAGATGCAATCATGGATGCAAGGTGGGAATAAGAACAGCCATTTTGTACACAGCAAGACTCCAAAGAATGTTGTGATAACAGAAGTGTTAGGAAGAGGGTGACTACTTAATCCTTTAAATCTCTTCTGCCTTTCAATGAGGTTGTGGCTAATTTGTGATCCTAATTCCATATCCCTTTTCCTAAATCCTTCAATACTTGTGATTAACAAAAATCTGTTGTCTCAGACCTAAAATTTGGAACAGATGTGACATTAATCGGTGTACATGGAGCGAGTTCCAAACTTCTCCCCTGTCTTCTCGTGTAGAAATGTTTCCTAATCTCATTCCTTATTTGGCTCTATTTGAAAAATCACACTGCTAATCCCAGAGTTTCCATTCAATAGGACTAGATTCGTTCTGTCCACCAAAGCTGCTCCTCACATCATCTGTTTTCCTGATGTTGATTCAGGATTGAATGTTAGCCTGGGAGAATGCCCCTGAATTTTCCAAAATAGCGCCATAAGGTCTTTTATGCCCACCTCAACCAGCATTCAATTTACCAATTTATTTGAATTGTGGCATCTCTGACACTGCGGTGTCTCTCCGTGCTGTGATGTGAACTCGATGGGCTGAATGGTCTTTTTCTAACACTGCAGGGATTCTATGGATTCTAGAATCCTAGAATCTAGAATTCTAGGAATACTCTTGAATTTAGTATTCAAGATTCTAAAGTGGGATCTGAACCTTTTGACTCAGGAGCTGAGATTCCTTCAAGGAGAGAAATCAGGCACTGCTTATTCTCCCCAACTCCATCCGACACACACATGTCCAGCTGGAAGCATCAGGGTCAGGATGTGAAACTGTGATAAGATGGAGTTCTCCATTCCTATCAACTGTGGGAATCGCGATGGGTGGGCGAGCAATATTTGGGAGGATATTTCCATTCGCTGGAGAGTGTAGGACCAGAGGGCACAGTCGCAGAATAAGGGGCAGCTCATTTAAGATGGATTTGAGGAAGAATTTCTTTTCTCAAAGAGAGGTGAATCTTTGAAATTCTTCATCCCAGGAAGCTGTGAAGGCCGAGAAGGCTATAAACATTCTCAAGGCTGAAGTTTTATCAGTGGGAGAATTAAGGGTTATGGGGAGAAGGCAGGAAAATGGACATAGTGAGTGTTAGATCAGCCGTGATCTTATTAAATGGCTGGTTCAAAGGACTGAATGGTCTCCTCCTGTTCCTCTGACTGGTGGTCTTGGCATGAGTCCAAAAATCCAAATCCATTGTTGGGAAATGAATTTGGAATCCCGACTTTCCTGGCAGGTTAAAGGCAGAGTTTCCTTGGATCCACACTGTAAATCTTATCTGAATGTTCATTAAAAGTCCAACACCCCAGAATGTTATCCCATTTCCATGTTTAGTGCCCTACTAGGGCACTAAGAAAATAAGAGTTCTTTTTTATTCATTCATGGAACAGCAGCATCGCTGGCTGGCCAGTATTTATTGCCCATTCCTAGTTGCTCTTGGAGGGGGCAGTTGAGTGTTGATCACATTGCTGTGGCTCTGGAGTCCCATGTAGGCTAGACTGGGTAAGGATGAAAGATTTCCTTCTCTAAAGAATGTTCACTTTTGTGACTGTACATAAATGGCCAGTGCCAGGCGAAGCTGGACTGCTCCCTGGGCATTGAGGTCAGTGGACAATGTGTTTGCCTTCCTTTCATGCCATCGCTGAGAGTTAGCGTCAATCTGTCAGGTGCACTGGGGACGGGTGAAACTCAGCTAGGACTGGCAGGGGGGAGGAGGGGAGCTGGAGTCAAGGAGCAGAGTGAAGAGTAAACGGTTGCTCAAGTGCCAGACGTTGGCACGCACCACCGCCACCTCCCACTCTCACGCGATTGAACGTTCTTCTGGCAGTTGCATAATTAATAAACTGACCAGCGCATGGCTTCAAAGAACAGCACACCGGACAGGTCCTTTGGCCCTACAAGCCTGCGCCACCCATTTTAACACTCAGAGAGTGCCTTATTCAAGCCCTTCTTCTACCTACGACTTTTGTCTACAGCTAATGGACTCCACAATAAAGGGGTGCAAATTTAATGTTTCATGCGTTCAGTGTCCCAGACTCCGGTGGAAGTCATGCCGACTTTTGCTTCTACCACCGGATTTAATCTTTCAGAGGAAAATTCCACCCCTAGGCTTTGCTGTCTGGCACCTCACCATCCAGGCTTCCAAATGAAAAATGACCCGTCGGATTAGGCTCTGAGGAGATGGACTAAAATTAAAACCCTTCCAAGAAAATGAACGTTTTTGCTTATCTGGATGCACTGTGAGTCAGAGGGATCTGTTGTTTCTCATACGCATTCTTACAGATAGAGTCTTATCCTTCATTCATTATTACTCCCACAGAGGGGTTATGTGAAGATCACTTAAATGGATGTTGTCCAGACTAGACTGTCATTGGCAAGTCCAATTGGATTTATATCCCTGCTGTGATAGCAGAAGAACATCTTTGTGGAACATTCACAATGAAATCCAATACTTAAAAAGAATTGCTTCTGGGGCTGTTGAAGGGAAGAGTGTGTGATTGTGCCAATGCACAATGCCAAGCGATTACAATGGCTTGGAGGGGCCTCAGAATTGATCATGCGGTGAACCTCCTGTTGTTACCGAACTAACCAGGATGCTTTATGTCCAAGATCATGTAAAGGCTGGATCTGAACTCAAATCCAATGAAGGGCAACATCTTCCTTTTCTCAATTGTGAAAATCATAGAAATCCTACAGTGCAGAAGGAGGCCATTTGGCCCATTGAGTCTGCACTGATCATAAACCGACCCAGCCCCTACCCCCATATCCCTACATATTTACCCACTAATCCTTCTAACCTATACACCTCATGACGCTAAGGGACAATTTTTAGCATGGCTAAAACCTGCACATCTTTGGACTGTGGGAGGAAACCGGAGTACCCGGAGGAAACCCATGCAGACACGAGGAGAATGTGCAAACTCCAGAGACAGTGACCCAAGCCAGGAATCGAACCCAGGTCCCTGGAGTTGTGAAGCAGCAGTGTTAAGCACTGTGCTACCATGCTGCTCTGATGTTGAAGGGAAATCAACTGGAAAAGTAACACACGGAATCACAGAATTCCCACTGTGCAGAAGGAGGCCATTCAGCCCATTGTTGTTGAAGCGAGCTCAATCATGTTGTCGTAGAATCCCTACAGTGCAGAAAGAGGTCATTTGGCCCATTGAGCCTGCACCAACAATAATCCCACCCATGCCCTATTCCCATAACTACTTATCTACCCTACTAACATCCTGACACTGAGGGGCAATTTAGCATGGCCAATCAGCCTAACCCACACATTTTTGGAGCGTGGGAGGAAACCCATGCAGACCCAGGGGGAATGTGCAAACTCCACACAGACAGTGATCCAAGCCAGCAATTGAACACGGGTCCCTGGCACTGTGAGGCAACAGTGCTAACCACTGTGCCTCTATGGCACTATTGTCCTTGGTTGAAGATCAGTATTTAAGGAACTGAGGAAGAAGCACTCTGAGGCTGAAGACTAGAAGGTGTGACTGCTGTGGGCAGTACAGACAGCGCTAAGACCAGGAAGGAGAAATAAGTTTCTGGCAACCAACTAAAGATGTTTACGTTCTTGTTTCCTCAGCTAGCTGCTTGTATCTAGGATTCTGTGAGGGTGGGTGATGGTTCTGTGGAGAAGTGTCTTTGAGTTCACCAACATTGCCAATTCTTGCCAGTTGGTTTGGTTCCAATCCACACCTGGTTATCTCCCTAGCCTCCACCTCCATCCCCTGCCAGATGACCTGGACCAGAGCACGGGCAAACCATCAGTACTTTGGGCTGACAATTATTCAACTCACGTGTCAGCATTTGAATGTTATATTTGAAAAATCAATGGAGATTGGAGGCTGTCAGTTTGTTACTAAACTCCATCAATGACAAAACTGATGGAGTCTCCAAAGTTCTGAAACACAGCTTGGAGGCGCAGTGGTTAACACTGCTACCTCACTGCTCCAGGAACTTGCAAGAAATTAGATCATGGGTCACTGTCTGTGCAAAGCCTGCACATTCTCCCCATGTCTACTTGGGTTTTCTCCGGATGCTCCAGTTTCCTCTCATAGTCCAAAAAATGTGTTGATTAGTTGCATTGGCCGTGCTAAATTCTTCCTCAGTTATAGATGGCATGGTGGCACAACGGTTAGCACTGCTGCCTCACAGCACCAAGGATCATTGGAGTTTAGAAGGCCAAGGGGGGATCTTATAGAGACATATAAGATAATGAAAGGGCAAGATGGGGTAGAGATAGAGAGGTTCTTCTCGCTTAGAAAGGATAGCAGAAAAGAGGGCACAGCTTCAAAATAAGGGGGGCGCAGTTTAGATCGGAGTTGAGGAGGAACTTTTTCACTCAAAGGGTGGTGAATCTCTGGAATTCTCTGCCCATTGAAGTGGTGGAGGCTACCTCACTGAATATATTTAAGTCACGGGTAGATAGATTTCTGATAGACAAGGGAATTAAGGGTTATGGGGAGAAAGCGGGAAAGTGGAACTGATTCACTACAGATCAGCCATGATCTTATTGAATGGCGGGGCAGGCTCGAAGGGCTAGATGGCCCACTCCTGCTCCTATTTCTTATGGTCTTATGCTCTTAAGGATCCGAGTTCAATTCCAGCCTCAGGTCACTGTTTGTGTGGAGATTGCATGTTCTCCCTGTGTCGGTGTGGGTTTCCTCCAGGTGCTCCGGTTTCCTCCCACAGTCCAAAGATGTGCAAGTTAAGCTGATTGGCTGTACTAAATTGCCCCTTAGTGTCAGGGTGATTAGCAGGATAAATACGTGGGGTTACGGGAATTGTGGTCATTGCCGACTCGATGGGCCGAATGGCCTCCTTCTGCACTGTAGGGATTCTATGATTTATTCAAACAGGCACCGGAGTGTGGCAACTAGGGGATTTTCACAGTAACTTCATTGCAGTGTTAATGTAAGTCCACTTGTGACTCTAACAAATAAACTTAAACATAATGATGATAACTGTGTGGCATATTATGACTCTAATTATGCACAAAGAAATCCTTGGACTTTAAACTGGTGTTGCAGGATTTCTTTGTGTTTTACCTCAGTCCAACGCCAGCACCTCCATATCATATCTAATTATGCACTCAGCTCCTTCTGTTGTTTAAAGCTAACATTCTGTCATTCCCCGTATATACCCAGAACACATTCAAACCTGGAGAATCGTGGCCTACTTTATATCAGCACATTATTAAAATCATCGGTCTGACCTCCAGTTGCCGTGCACTGATTTTTCTGTGGAGTTATTTTCATTAAAGGAACTGTAATTCACTCCAGTTGACACTGGCCCACGCCAATATTCATTCTCGGCCAATCACAGAGCCTGCCCTCATTCGCGATTAACAAATCTTTATTTTTCCCTTCACCAGAACTCATTAAAGAAAAAGAGAAAAACATCTGAAACTAATCAGGCTGTGTTCTGAAAGCCAAGGTACTCGATCTTGCCCTGGGACTGCACTTTGTCATTGCTCTCGCTTGGCTCAATGTCTCACCGGGGGACAAACACTCCAGTGTTCCAAAACAGCCTCGGGTCAGGAATCAGTTCCAGCTTTCTCAAAGTGATTCCAACGTGGGCGTCTCCTGCCTGAGTCTTGACACGAACGTCTCCCCAAGTCGTTCACACCAATCTCGCTAAGCTATTACCCTGTGCGAGAAGAAGCTTAAATAAGGAACATGGCTAGAGCTTTGAGAGCTGGAAGAGTCACTTCCACTCATCAAACGGGGGAAAGAGACAGGAGATCAGGAATCAGCAGCCGGTTTTTGCCGATTCTCCTTCCAGTTGAAGTTAGTAAGAGAGGGCTATCAGGCAGCTGGGTTCCTGAATCCCTGCCTCCTGCTTTTCAGACAAGGGTGATTAGAATTACTCCAGGTGAAATGATAACAAGGAACTAACAACGTTCTTTATTTGAAGCCATTGGAACAAAAAACAACACATGGGAAACAGGCCCTTCAGCCCAACAGGCCCGTGCTGCCATTTCAACATTATGAGTGCCTTCCTCTACCTCTGACCTTTGTTTACACCTATTGGGGAAGATTGAGGGAAGTTTAATTTAGAGACGATTTGTTACACCAATCAGCCTAAGAGCACGTTTTTGGGATGTGGAGGTTGAGTGTTGGGGCTCTACGCCGAGGGGGTCATTACTGGGGCTAAGTTTTGTCATGCAAGGAATCCGTGTGAGCCTATTAAGCATTTTGCGCTCACCCCAATTTGACAATGGCTTGTAGTTGGTCGGGGTGTCCACGAGTCATTCAGCTTCCAGGTGGTTAGGGTGGGGTAAGATTATCCTGGATTAACTCACGGATTAACTTCCTTAACAACAAAAACAGAAAAATTCTCAGCGGGTCTGACAACATCTGTGGAGAGAGAGTAGGGCTAATGTTACGAGAGTCCTTTGTCAGAGGATAACTCCCTTATCGTTGGATTGAATTTCAGGAACGTATTGACTCCTAACACAACTGAAATTGAATGGGTTAAAGACACCCTCCCAGGTCACTCAGGCATAAAGGCCCCCGGATCCCAGAACATCTGAAGATGCAACGTGGCCTGTGCTCGATTACTGATGATGTGGAGATGTCGGCGTTGGACTGGGGTAAACACAGTAAGAAATCTCACAACACCAGGCTCCAGGTGGAGAGAATCTCCAAGAAGATCACGGATATTGAGACAGACATCAAGTTTCAGGTTGGACTTTAACCTGGTGTTGTGAGACTTAGCTAATGTGAGACACAGTGAAAAGATGTACTGATTGGTCTTGGTGCATTTGGGTCAACATGGGAACAAGAACTCCTTCTCCTGATCGCTGTCCTGTGGGAGATGCACTTGTGTGGATGTTGAGTGGGAATGAGAGTGGGATCAGCACCAGGCTCTTCCCAGGTGAGCAAACTTTGTTCAAATTCACCTATGAAATGGTCACATCGGATTAGCACGGAGAAGCAGCCGATGCCTGAGGATCTCAATAGGAATCACAGAACCCAGGAATGGGAAGATTTACAGGGGGAGGAAGGAAACGAAACATTAGGCGGATTTTCTGGCCTTGCTCATCCCGAAACCACAAAATCCCGCCTGAGGACCTTTCCACTGTCTGCCCCTCGCCCGCTCCAATTCCTGTGACAGTAAAATTCCGGCCAATGTTAACTGGACATTGGAGACAAAGAGAGAAAGGAAATGATCCAAGGAGATCATTCAGCCTAAGCAGATAAAGTTCGTTATATGTTAGTCTTTGCTGTAAGTGAATTGGAAACTCCTGGATCAGAGTCGATGCAGGATTTTACAGCCTCACTCCGGTGAGATCTTAAAATCTCTCCTATGGCCAACGGAGATTCCCATTGATGGATCCTCGCCCATTCCAATTCCATGGCAGGCAAGGTGTAGAGTTCTGGCCTGTGGATCTGATTTGCTCATAGTTCCCAATGACTATGGCCTGGGGTCGCAGGTAGAATGGTGAATGTTGGAGACAGGTCCTTGCTGTCTCTGGTGGATGGATGTGTTAGGCCCTTTTACATCAGGCCACCACAGGGAAGTCTGTCAAAATTGGGGCAGTGCACACTGGGATTGCCTTGGGCAAACAAGCAATGGTGAATTAGCGACTTGTTTTACTCCCTGCTCAGTTTCCTTTCATTGATGGGCCGAATGGCCTCCTTCTGTGCTGTAAGTGACTCTTGGATTTCATGGGCTGTCGACGCATCACCAGCCAAGATGTTCAGTTTCACTGTGACTCCCTTCTCTGTTTAGTTTGATTTCTGTTTCCGCACAGGGTACTCCTCATCATTCTGAAACAGATACGCAGCTAAGGTGAAGGTTTTTGTTCTTCAGGACTTTCCACAATGGGAAATCAGGAAATCAGTGTCCAAAAATTTGTCCCTTAGGAATTGAAAACAAGAAGGCCGTAAAGAAGTCCAAATAGTGCTGTGAGGAGATTGTATTCTTTCCGCTATCACCATTATTTGTATAATTGAATTGTTCGCTCCACCAGTTGAGTGGCTATTAAGAGTTAGCTATAGAAGATGGGACACAAATCACCTGTAGGGCAGGACAAATAGACATGATCGACTTGCATCCTTAAAGAGCGTTATTGTGAACTAATTGGATTCTTACTTTAGCTGCAATGGTTATTTTTCTGGTATCAATCCATCAATTCTCAGATCACTGAATTCACCCTCACAATTTACCTCACGGGCAATGTGGCACAATGGTTAGTATTGCTGACTCACAATGCCAGAGACCCGGATTCAATTCCAGCTTTGCGTCACTGTCTATGCAAAGTCTGCACATTCTCCCCATGTCTGTGTGCAGTTTGCACATTCTCCTCGTGTCTGCATGAGTTTCCTCCAGATACTCCAGTTTCCTCCCAAAGTCCAAAGATGTCTAAGTTAAGTTGATTGGCCATGCTAAAATTGTACTTCAGTGTCAGGGGATTAGGAGGGTAAGTATGTGGGGTAGCGGGAGTGGGGCCTGATTGTGGTCAGTATGAACTCATTGGACCGAATGGCCTCCTTCTGCCCTGTAGATTCTATGATTTGAACTATTATCACTGGGGGTTGTTAGTTCATTACCGTAACTGCTAAAAATATCATACCCATGCATTTGTAACGTATAGAACTTTATGCTCAATCTTCACACAGGTGGTAAATTTAGTGAATAAAATGGTGGACCTAGTCTATAAAGGTGGATTAGGTGGATTGGACATGTTAAATTGACCTTAGTGTCAGGGGAATTAGCAGGGTAAATATGTGGGGTTATGGGAATAGAGGCTGGGTGGTACTTTGGGTGATGCAGACTTTGTTGGGCTGAATCACCTCCTTCTGCAATGTAGGGATTCTATGATTCTATAACATAAGAGCAACATTTAAGAGGCATCTTTATGGATACATGAATAGGGAGGAAATAGAGGAATACGGATCAGGTAAGGGGAGAAGGTTTCTTTTAGTTTAGTTAGCACATCATGATCAGTACAGCCTTGGAGGGCTGAAGGGCCTGTTCCTGTCCGATATCTGTCTTCATTCTTCTTTTATTCTTTACAACCTGAGATGTGTGGCCTCTCCTGGGTTGACTGCGATTCCAGAGAGGTGCTTTCAAAGCTGGCTCTTAACCTGAAACTCCCTTCTGAATAATATACATTCTTATCAACCTTCATATGGAGATATAGAAGATCCCACAGACAGGTCAGCGCTTAGCTCCTCCTGAAGGATCTCTGACCCACTATCAGTCTAGCTCAGGAAGACTGGTTGAATCGAGAAACTTTCATCCCGTTACTCACATGATGGGAGATTTGTAGGGTTTGGTCCAGCCCTTAGATGATTGGCCCTGAACTCTCTCGCTCAGCACATCTTACCTGGTATCCCTCTTCCAGTGTTAGTTGGGGGTGAGTACAACCTGCTGACTCTTCAATCTAACATTTTGATACAGGAGACTTTGTCTACCCACAGCCCTCGACTCCAGAATAGTCTGCAACATCCCCAACTGCTTTCATTTCTCCTGCGCTTTGGGTAATATCTGCAGAGAAAATAAATGATTTGAAGAGGAAAGTGGTTGAATTGAAGGAAGTAAAGTTGCAAGGTGACATGAATAGAATGGAGAAATGGGACTGAATGAATGGGACAGAAGACCAAGGAACAGTACAGCACAAAAGTCAGGCCCTTTAGCCCACCAGGCCTGCACCAACACATGACACTTTTCTAGACTAAAGACTTTTTGCCTCAATCCAGTCCCTATCCTCCTATTCCCCGCCTATTCAGGTTTTTGTCAAGAAACCTCTTAAACATTGCTATTGCATCCGCTTCTACCAGCTCCTCTGGCAGCGCATTCCAGCCACTTACCCCCACTCCGTATAAAAAAAGTGCTTCTCACATCTTCTTTAAACTTTCCCTCTTTGACCTGAGTAAAAATTGGGCACAAAATTCTCTGCACTCCAAATGCATGGGTATGATATTTTAAACCCATGCTCCCTAGTAATTGGCATTTCTAACCTGGGGAAAAGATCAGACTACCCATTCTGTCTGTGCCTCTCAGAACTTTGCACAGTTCCATCAGGTTACCCTCCACCCTCTGACATTCAAGTGAAAACATATCAAGTTTGTCCAATCTCCTTTCATTGCTAATACCCTCCAAACCATCCTGATAAACCTTTCTTCCACACTTTGCAAAGTCTCCACACTCTCTGGTAGTGTGGTGGCCAGAATTGTACAAAATATTCCAAATGTGGCCTAACTAAATTTCTATACAGCCTTAACATGAGAGTAACATTAAACTTGATGGGCTGAATGGCCTCCCTCTGACTGTATTTTATGACTCCGTCTGAGAGGAGATGCCATGGGTAATTTGAACGTTGGATGATTAGATTAGGACCTCCATCTTCACTCCTACCTCCTCATTGGGGAGTACAGCCTCAAAATGAGGGGGATAGAACAAAGAACAAAACAGCACGGGAAACAGGCCCTTTGGCCCAACGAGCCTGTGCCGCCACCTCGATGTTCCCACCTCTACCCGCGATCCCTGTCCATATTTATAGATCTATAGATTAAAAACTAAATTTGAGACAATTTAGGGAGAATTTGTTCTGCCAATGAGCCTAAGAGCACATCTTTGGGATGTGGGAGGAAACCGGAGCACCCGGAGAAAACCCACGCAAGCACAGGGAGAATGCGCAAATTCCCACAGACACAGGCCTAAATCCATGTATCTCCACAGCACAGCGATAGTCACTGAGCTGTTGTGTTGCCCGTCAAATGGTCCAAGTCAAGCGTACACTAACGACGTGAAGCACTAGGATACCCTCGAAAAATCCAAGAGCAGCCCTCTCACGACCCATCGCGTGTATGCCCCTTGTTAGACAACAAGGCAGACCAAAGCACCTGTAGGATAATAACAAATACATCAATATCATCGACAATTTACACACTTCCCAGGGAACTCCCAAGGCTCATGATCCCTAATTTAAATCAGTTTTCTATATCCCTCCATTCCCATTCTGATCATGTGCCCATCTAAGTATTTCTTAAATAACTCCAGAGTGCCTGCCTTCACCACTTTACTTGGCAGCGCATTCCATACCCCCACCATCCTCTGTGTGAAAAAGCTCTCTCTAGCATCCAAATTATACCCTACCCCCCGTAGATTTGAGGAGGAGCTTCTTCATCCAAAAGAATCTGTGGAATTCCCTGCCCAGTGAAGCAGTTGAGGTTATCCGGTTGAATATTTTTAAGCAAAGATGGTAGATTTTGGAACAGTAAAGGAATTCAGAGTTATGGTGAGTGGGGGGGGTAAGTGGAGCTGAGTCCACATAAGGATCAGCCATTATTAAATGGTGGAGCAGGCTCAAGTTGCCTGATGGCCTGCTCCTGCTTCTAGTTTTTATGTATTATGTTCTCCCCCCACTCCGCTAAGCCTTCCCCACTGCCCAGTACTGTGCATCTCTCCTGGAGGGATTTAATATCGACAAAATTAGGAGAACGTTGGACCGCAAAGCAAATATTGCCCAATTACACTCATGCCAAAACCCAAAATGACCCCACTTGTTCAAAGCAGGCACCAAAACAGAAAACGTTTATTCCCAATTTCTTCGGGCACCAGACTCCAGCTAAAATGAGCTTCTTGTTGTTAGCAGTCAACATGATTCTTTACATTTTCCCCAAGACTAATATTTCCCTTCAATTAACCCAATTGGCTAATAGGCCCAAGAAGCAACGTCCCTTCCTTGTGTAGGACTCCACCTAGCGGCTGTGTGAACACGGAGAAAAGAGACTAATCATAACTATTTATTTATATGAAGTAGAAGTAATTTTAACCTTTACTTCAAATAACATTTTGACTTCCCTCTCAGAACCCCTTCCCACTCTACAGATCATCAGCTCACACAAAGATGCAACACAGATGTGCCCCGACCCTTCTCCCAAATAGCTACGACCAGGAGTAGGAGAATGTGCTTTTTGTTAGCCAGTCGCAATTTCATTAATTTTCACCCACCAGCAAATTCCTTCTACAAGATAAAACAAGCTTCCAACACCAGGAAATGAAATCCTGCCTGCCAGGACCTCCGGCACAGAAAATAGTATCAAGATGGTTCATGTTCCCAAAAGCCAACTCTTGGGAGTGCCCACGACAGCAAACTTCACTCTGTCATGTGAACTTGATCCTGACAATAACAACTGTTAAACTATTTAAATACTCAACTGCTTTAAGTACACAGTCCCGATAAACAGACACACATGAATACACACTCACACAGAACAAACACCCACACACTCACAATCTGCCTGCACAAACTCTCTCTCACACACACAATTAGCCTGTACACACACTCACTCAGAACACACACACACACACACACACACACACACACAGCCCAGACACACACACAACTAACTTGTATATACACACACACACATACACACACACACACACACAACTAACTTGTATATACACACACACACACACAAAACCAGCCTATATACACATACACATACAACCAGCCTGCACAAACTCTCACACACACACAACCAGCCTGTATACACACACAAACACACAACCAGTCTGTATATATATACACACACACACACACACACACAAAACCAGCCTGCATACACACACACACAAAACCAGCTTGTATATACACACACACAAAACCAGCCTGTATACACACACACACGCACAACCAGCAATACACACTCACAATCAGCCTGTATACACAACACACAGGCACAAAACCAGCCTGTATACACAGACACACAGCCTGCACACACAACCAGCCTGTGTATACGCACACACACACACACACACGCACACACACACACAACCAGCCTGTGTATACGCACACACGCACACACACACACAACCAGCCTGTGTATACACGCACATACACACACACACACACACACACACAACCAGTCTGTATATATATACACACACACACACACAAAAAAGCAGCCTGTATATACACACATACACACACACACAAACACACACAGACACAGACACACACACACACACACACAAAAGCTCATGTCATTAAACTTAAAAACCTGAATACACACATACAAAATAAACAAGGACACACACACTCATGTACACATTGACACACAGAGAACAAACACACACTCATGCACACACGCAACAAATACACTCATGGACACACACACACCAAACACTCACTCGCACACTCATGCACATGCAGACACACACAACAAATATACACGTACACACATACTGACAAATACACAATAAATACTCATGCACACGCACACGTATTTAAGCATAACAACAACTGCACACAAGCATATCACACACACTGGCTCACTGGATGCATCTGGTACGAACCAGATGCGTACAACTAACACACATAGTTAAAACATCCAAGAAAGGTGACTGAGTGAAATCAGGGAATTATGGACCAATTAGACTAAGATCCATTGTTGGGAAATTGTCTATAATTAAATATAGTGTGAGCAAGGAGCTGGAAAATATTCCGTTAACCAGAGAGGCAGCATGAATTTGTAAAGGATAGCACATGCCTGAAGAATCTGATTGAAATTTTGAAAGAGGTGAATAAAGTAGAGAAGAGGGAAATGTCTATGAATGTTATTTACACAGACTTCCAAAAGGCACTTGACAGAATCCACCATAAGCCACTGTCAGCTAAAGTGATGTTCAGGGAATTGAAGACAAATTATTGACCTGATTCAGAAACTCAGTTGAGCAACGAGGGCAGACAGCAGGAATACTCAGTAAGTATTCTAACTGACAGGATGTCACTAGTGATGTCTCACAGGAATCTATATCGGGGCATGGAATCAGAGAGAGTTTACAGCACATAGAGAGGCCATTCAGCCCATCTTGTCTACACCAGCCAAGAAAGAATCCTCCAGCTTAATCCCATTTTCCATCATTTAGTCCGTAGCCCTGGAGGTTACAGTTCTTGAGGTTTAAATTCAAACACCTCTCAAGTATTTTGTGCATTTCTTCCTCTACTACCCTTTCAAGCAGTGAATTCCAGACCCCTCTGGGCGTGAAAATATGTCTTCATCTCCCCTCTAACCTTTCTACACAAGTCTGTCCAACACGTGCCAGGACATTCCATACCTGAATTGGCCTCATCAATCATCTTCGGACACACCTCAAAATGAATGGTGTCGAGGTCCTCATCGATGACGCTGGATGAGCAACAACCTTTCTACCAATCGGTTTAAAGTCTATGTTCCCTAAGCATGCAGATGCAGCAGGTGGTAAAGAAGAACAAAAGGTATGTTGGGCTTCATAGCAAGAGAATTCAAGTACAGGAGCAAGGATGTCTTTATGCAGTTATACAGAGCCTTGGTAAGGCCACACCTGGAGTATTGTGTGCGGTTTTGGGATCCTTATTTGAGGAAAGATGTTCTTGCTTTAGAGGGAGTGCAGTGAAGGTTTAACCCGACTGATTGCCGGGACGGTGGTACTGCCCTAAGAGGAGAGATTGAGTCAGTTAGGATTGTATTTGTTGGAATTCATAGGATTGAGGGGGAATCTCATGGAAATCTATAAAATTCTCAGAGGACTAGAGAGGGTTGATACAGGGAGGCTGTTCCCCATGGTGAGTGTGTTCAAAATACAGGGTCATAATCTGAGGATGCAAATTAAACCTTTGAGATGAGGAGAAATTTCCTGACCCGGAGACCGGTCAGCCTATGGAATTCGCTACCACTAAAAGCACTTCAGGTTAAAACATTAAGGTTAGAATTCTCTGCAGGCAAGGACAGAGAATTTGGCAATCTCTCTTCACTGCAGTGGGACCAGAGAATCCCGTGGAGAATTATGGCCTATATGTTTTCAAGGAGGAATTAAGTTTAGCTGTTGGGGCAAAGGAACTGAAGCATGTGTGGAGTAGGTGGGATCAGATTATTGAGTTGGACAATCAGCTATAATCATAATGAATGGTAGAACAGGCTTGAAGGGCTGAATGGCCTGTCTACTATTACTTTCAATGTTCCTGTGTTTCTAGTTGCCGAGCTCTTTGCCAAATTAAACCAGCTGTATCCAGGCCCCTCACAATTTTGTTCCCCTCAAACAAATCTCTCCACAGCCTCGTCTACCCCAGGGAGAACAACCGCAGCCAATCCAATCTTTCCTCAGAGCTAAATATTTCCATTCTGGTAACATCAGTGATTCACCACATCCGTTAACAACCTGCATGATCGGTTAGAAAGTCACATAATTTCCTAATGACACAGAGATAGGCGGCAGGATAGATGGAAATATAAAATTACAAAGAGATATTAATAGGTTAACTGAATGGACAAAAAGGCAGCAAATGGATTTTAGTGTCGGCAGTTGTGAAGTCATCCATGTTAAACCTGTAAAGGACAGTTGCAGGGTTCTTTTGAAATGGCGGCACGGTGGCACAGTGGCATTGCTGCTTCACAGTGCCAGAGACCCAGGTTCGATTCCTGGCTTGGGTCGCTGTCTGTGCAGAGTTTGTACACTCTTCCTGTGTTTGCCTGGGTTTCTTCCAGGTATTCTGGTTTCCTCCTGCATTCTGAAAGACGTGCTGGTTAGGTGCATTGGCCCGTACAGGCACTAGACTGTGGCGAGTAGGGGAATATCACAATAATTTCACTGCAGTGTTAATTGTGACCAATAAATAAACTTTAAAATGGTGAGATGCTGGAAATTGGAGAGCCAGTGAGTCTTGTGGTGGCAAGTATACAGATCATTAAAATGTGGAATGTTGGAAAGTAGTCAAAGTGACAAATGGAATGTTGTTTTTTTCTTATATTTGGAGGACCAGAATTAATACAAGAGGTAGAAATCATGCTTCATGTATACAGAGCGCTGGCCATCATTTTTGCATTTGTTATGAGCAATTCTGGATAACACAACTTAGAAAGAACTTCAGGGAAGGCGATAGCCTAGTGGTATTAACATTATACTATTAATCCAGAAACTCATTCATGTTCTGGGGACCCTGGGCTCAAATCCCATCATGGCAGGATTCAATTAAAAAATCTGGATTTTAGGATTAACTGATGACCATATCACCATTGTTAGAAAAAAATATCATCTGGTTCACTAATGTCCGTCAGAGAAGGAAATCTGCTGTCCTTACCTGGTCTGGCCTGTATGTGACTCCAGAGCCACAGCAATGTGGTTGACTCTCTACTGCTTATTCCCTCATCAATTAAGGATGGACAATGTGACCCCCTGTGAATAAAAAAAACAGATGATTTAGCAGAATTGTACCTGGATCCTGAGGATTAAATTGCGAGAAGAGATTGCTCAAATTAAGAGGTGCATTTTCTAGTTCTATTCACAGCTGGAATCGTCACAGGCAGGATGGAAAATCTGGCGGATTATTTAAATGTCCACTGACCTCAGGCAGGAATTCCCAGTCCTTGGGCAGGCGTGAATGGAAAATCCTGCCCTAGGACTGTGTTCTCTGGAATTTAGATGATTAGCAGGTGATTTTTGTTCAAGAGATTATGGGGAACAGATTGAGAAAAAGTATTCCTGCAGCTGGGGATTCTCGGACTAAGAATTTGAGACAGATATTTCACGAGCGAAATTGAGAAATATATCAACAAGCAAAAGTTTGGTTTAAATATTTGGTGCTGTGTCCCACTAAAATTGATGCTCATTCAATTGTTAATTTTAAATTTGAGATTGGTCGCTTTTGTTAACCAATTATAATGTGATTTGGGGGTAAGGAATGATGACACAGATTAGCAAGACCACACCAATCATCCTTGAAGGATTAAATAGCCTATTCCTGTTCCTCTGTTCCTACTCACACACATGTAACACACACTCGCACACAGCTAATGCACACACTCACAAACTAATACGCACACTTTCACACATCTAATGCACACACCCACTTTTTATTCCCCAGGATTTGAGATGGGGCCCAACTGAAGTTGATAGACCTCTCTCTCAAACGCTTGCATTAAATATCTGTGAGTGATGAATCAGTGTAAAACCAGCCATAATGAAACAATAAATTACCACCACAGTCACAGATAGAATAAATGTGCCCTAACCCACAGAACAGAATTAGTAAATTAGAAGGTAGTCTTCTAATTAGGCTTAGACTACAGTACTTTGTTGAGAAGGACGACACAGTGATTTGCACTGCTGCCTCACAGCACCAGGGACCCTAGTTCAATTCCAGCCTCGGGTTTGTGTGGAGTTTGCACATTCTCCCTGTGTCTGCATGGGTTCCTCTGAGTGCTCTAGTTTCCTCCCACACTCCAAAGATGTGCAGGTTAGGTGGATTGGACGTGCTAAATTGCCCCTGAGTGTCCCAAAATGTGTAGATTAGATGGATTAGCCATGATAAATGGATGGGTGACAGGGATAGGGTGGGGAAGAGGGCCTAGGTAAGATACTCTGTCAGAGAGTTAGCACAGATTCGATGGGCTGAATCGTCTTTTCTACGCTTTAGGGAATCTATGATTTTGGATTAGGGGGACTTTATGTCTCATTGTCAGCAATGTTAATGAAGGTACAAAGCTTGGCTTTTCTTGGAGTCTTCATGTTATGGTGCTGATTCCACATCCAACCCAGCTTCAATCTTAGGTTAAGCCTGGTGCAGCACCAACTCCGTCCTATTCTTTGATTTCCCCATCTCATCTAAGTCAAGGTCCCTCCTTCAGTCTCTTGGATCTGTCCATCTATATCCTCTCTTTCTCGTCCACGTCTCAAATCATGCCACAGATAACTTCCATCTCCACCTCAGAGAAACAAGGCCCTCAACTCAACAGTCATTTGAGTGACAACACTTCTGAAAGTGTCGCACTCCCTTACTACTGCACTGGAGTGTCAGTGTACATGCTGTGATCGAATCACTGGCAATGGGTCTTGAACCTGCGGTCTCTTGGTGCAGAGGCATCAGTGTCACTATGTAACCATGGCTAATAAGGGAATAGGCGAAGAAAGCTGGAATAATGCAAATTACCTTGATTGTTGAACATTTTTGGTGACCTGTTTCCCCAGCTGTGGTAGGAACTTGCTGATTCCCTCTCCCTCTCTGATTCCTCCTCAATCTATCTGAGATTCCCAAGTCTTTTGAGAAAGCCAATTTGTCAACATTTCAATTTCAAATGTCATTAAGTATGTTACAATGATTACTTGGAGATGTGTCAGGGTGATAAGATGCTGTATAAACACGAGTATTGTATGTGGAAGAAAGACTTCCAGTTGTACAATACCTTATCTGAAAACCATTCGCATGCAGTGAATTCCTCTGATGTACAGCACTGTAACATTGCCAACTGCAGCCGCCAAGCTCCAACAATGAGATCCACCGCCCGATTCTCACTGATCTCATTGCTTGAAGGTGAACAGCAGAAAAATAAGAAAGAAGTTGCATTTACATAGTGCCTGGGAGTTCCCTCCTCCCTGCCCTGCAGGAGAGTTTTCTAGTGGCGGAGATAGTTTGCCATTGGTCAGTGGTAGAGGTAGTTTGCCATTGGCCCATGGTGGAGATAGTTTGCCATTGGCCAGTGGCAAAGGTAGTTTGCCATTGGCCAGTGGTGAGATAGTTTCCCATTGGTCAGTGGTAGTGTCAGTTTGCCATTGGCCAATTGTGGAAGTAGTTCATCATTTGCCAGTGGTGGAGGTAGTTTGCCATTGGCCAGCAGTAGGACCTTCCTGCCCCACCGAATGGTCATTTTCGTTGTTCACCTGTTGTTCTGCAGGGAACTGGTCATGAGGTGGAGGGAGATCACCTTCAGTAGACCAGAAGATCCTTCTTGGCAGGTGGGAACGGCCGGATAATCCTGGTCAGTTCCTTTCACAGTTTGGGAAGTCTTGAAGTCTATGCAATGAAATATAATCAACGCAGGAAGTGTGACAGTCAATTTATGCGCAGGAACTCCCACAATCAACACTGTGATCACCTGTTTTCGATGTTGGTGGAGGGAGGGACATTGGCCAGGGCACTGTGGAGAACACTGACCCCCTGTTCAGACTGTGCCATGGCATCACCAAACCGAGAAGGCAAACAGAACACCAGTTCAACATCTCATCAATTTCACATCAGTGTAATACCTGCTGCACTGGAGGCTCATTCTGGCTTTCATACTCGGGAACAAGATCCCGCACCACCTGATTAAGAAGAGAAATTGCTGAGCCCTGACTGAGGCACAACTAAAGCTCTATTTATATAACATTCACACGACATCCCACAACAGCAGCCAACTCCAATGTGAAATGTATTATTGGCTGAAACTCTCTGGTCATACACACCTCCCTGGCTCTGCTGGCAGCATGCCCCTGCCTCTCAGTTTCCTGGCAACGTGGGGCGGCTTCAATGGGAATTCCCACGGTCAGCAGCAGGACTAGAAATCCCAGCACCAGCGAACAGCACACTGGCTTCTGCCGCCGAGATACATCTGGATGGGAGGTTGAAGAATCCCACCCGTGTCTGAATGCCAATGTTTGCCAATGGCATGTTCCTTTAAGGAGCTGCACCTTTAAGGAGCTGCTTCATGACATCATCACGTTATCACTGTGTGTAAGGGTGGAGGATAAAAGGTACAGCCTCCCTGTTAGATATTCACTGTTGCCTGTGATCCTTAATACAGATGCTCAATACAGTCTGTGACTCTGTATCAGTCAGATTTCACGTATACTTTATAACTGCGGTGCCGGTCAAGATCAGTGCTTTTCAAACCTTGTTTCCAGTGATCCACTTTTACCACGTGGCTGACACCCTCGACCCACAAGTGTGGTTAGCATTGCTGCCAGGTTCGATTCCTGGCTTGAATCACTGTCAGTGCGGAGTCTGCATGTTCTCTCTGTGCCTTCATGGGTTTCCTCCGGGTGCTCCAGCTTCCTCCCACAAGTCTGAAAGATGTGCTGGTCAGGGGGATTGGTCATGCTAAATTCTCCCTCAGTGTAGCCGAGTGTGGCAACTAGGGGATTTTCACAATAACTTCATCGCAGCATTAATGTAAGCCTACACGCAACACTAATAAATAAACTTCAAAAACCTTCACTTACTGTTTCCTGTGACAGGTGAGTGTAAAGAGGTTCATTCACCAGCTTAGGGGAAATACAATTGGTTTATTTACAGGTTGAAAGTATACAGAGACTCACCCTCTCGTGGCTGCAGTCAGCTCCTAAGATGAATATAGAAGCCCCCCACCCGCCCCCCCCAAGCGGATAAGTAGGTGGAATTAGGGTGAGGGGAGGGTAAGGTGGCAGGTAGGTGTTGAGGGATGGGAGGGGAAAGGAGCCAGCAGCGCGCGCGCATGCGCGCGCACACACACACACACACACACACCATTCACATGTCCACCTTCTTCCATCAGGAAAAAGATACAAAAGTCTGAGGTCACGTACCAAGCTACTGTCAGACTTTTGAATAGGTCTATCTTACATTAACTTGATCTTTCTCTACACCCTAGCTACACTGCATTCTGCACTCTCTCCTTTCCTTCTCTAAGAATGGGTTGCTTTGTCTGTACAGTGTGCAATAAACACAACTTTTCACTGTATGCGAATAAATGTGACAACGAATCAAATCAAATCAAGAAGATGATTGAATCTGTCTCCGTTAAAATTTCAGACAGAACGTTGCAAATCATCACAGCTCACTGTGCAAAAAAAACAATTCTCCTCGATTCCCCCCTTTCTTATGGCTCTTTTGACGATTATTCTAACTCTTTATGCTTTAGTTACTAAACCTCGTGCCAGTGGAAACAGTTTCTCCTTTTCTCGTTCTATCAAAAACCTTCCTGATTTTGAACAGCTCGAAGTGGATTTCCCTCAAACCACAGGCAGATACTGAAGCTGTCTACCATAGCCTGTAACAGATACTCTAATGCCATTAGTTGATCCGTTTAACTGGATAATTGTCCTGTAAGCCACCCAAATCCATCAGTAACTTATCTTCTGTCGTGTCTCTGCTACTTGAATGACTCATCACTCTCTGTCGGAAGGAATTTTCAAGCCGGGATTTTGGGATGCAGCTGCTGGCGTCGGAATTCAGTTCTGCTGCCCTGATGTTGTTGGATATGCGGACAATCAGAAACATCACAGGAGCAACAGGTGAACTTAAAGCGAAACACATGTGGCAGGAGGAGGGTTCCACAGTCACTGAGGCAAGTGGGACTGCACGGTGGCACAGTGGTTAGCACTGCTGCTTTACAGCTCCAGGATCCTGGGTTCAATTCCTGGCTCGGGTCACTGTCTCTGTGGGGTTGGCACATTCTCCTCGTGTCTGCGTGGGTTTCCTCCGAGTACCCTGATTTCCTCTCACAGTCCAAAGATGTGCACATTAGGTTAATTGGCCATGCTAAGAAATTACTCCTTAGTGTTCAGGGATGTGTAGGTTAGAGGGATTAGTGGGTATAATATGTAGGGATAAGGGGTAAGGCCTGGATTGTGTTCGGTGCAGACTTGATGGGCCGAAGAGCCTCTTTCTACACTGTACGGGTCTATAATGTCTTTATTGCCTTGTTAATTCTACTGCTATTTTTGAACACGTTTTTTGGATGAGGTTTCTCGTGAGTTGGGATCCACCAGCACCCATTTGGGGTGGCATGGTGGCACAGCTGTAAGCACTGCTGCCTTACAGTGCCAGGTACCTGGGTTCGATTCCCGGCTTGGGTCACTATCTGTGCAGAGTCTGCATGTTCTCCCTACCCATTGTGTTCCTCCCACAGTCTGAAAGGTGTACTGGTTAGGTGCATACTAAATTTTCCCCCCAGTTTAGCCAAACAGACCAGTGATGATCAGGGGATTTTCACAGTAACTTCATTGCAGTGTCAATGTAAGCTGACTTGTGACATGAATAAAATAAAACTAAAAAAAACTAAAAAAAAAACCATCTTGTGCCAGATCCCAAGATGCATTTTGTCTCTTGGTTCGCTGGTACAGGGCTCAGTGAGGTACAGTTGGTCTCAATGTAACTCTGTGAAGGATGGAGGGTGAGAATCTGCTAGTTGTAAAATCACAGAGCTTCCAGCACCTCTGTCTGTCTCTGTGAAAGTCATCCTCCAAATCTTTGCTACTTGTACCCCAACTCACACCGTGCCCCATTCAAACATCACCTCAGTGCCCACTGACCCGTATGGGCTGCCCATCCAGAAACATCCCAATTCTGAAAGATTCTTGACTGGAATTCTCCTATCTTGCCCGCCACTGGAATTATAGCAGGCAAGTTGTGGAGAATGTGAAATGCCATTGACGGTTGGGCAGGAATTTCCGGCTTTTAGACTTGCACATCCGGAGAATTCCGCCCCTCCTCTTTGCAAGTCCCTCCCTGATTCTTTCCTGTCCCAAACTTCTACCTCCGACACCCTCTGAAATCTCTGCGCTAAGTGGGAACATAACCTAAGCAACAGAAGCAGGAGTAGATCACAGGACCTATTAATCCTGCTCCACCATTCAATCCCATCATGGCTGATATTGGACGTCACTCCATTTTCCTGACTGCTCCCAATATCCCTTAATTACCAAAAAAAATCTTTCTATCCTAACTTTAAATACATTCAGCAACAAAGCACCCACAATCCTCTGAGGCAGAGAATTCCAAAAATTCCCAATCCTTTGTATGTTGAAAATTTTCCTCCTCTTGATCCCTTATCCTGAGACCATGCCTCATTGTTTTAAATTCCCCAGTCATGGAAACAACCTCTCAGCATCTGTCTTGCCAAGATTCTTCAGAATCTTGTATATTTCAATGAGATCACCTCTTATTTTCCTAAACGCCAGAGAATATAAATCCAATTTACTCAGATTCTCAATGTGGCCCATCGAGTCTGCACCGAACACAATCCCATAATCCCAGCGACCAATCTCGTGTTCTGTCACCCCTAATGAAGTTATATCCTTCCTTTAAATATGGCGAGCAAAATTGCAGCCCAGTGTCCCATGTTTGGTCTTACCAAAGCTCTGTACAGTTATAGCAAGACTTCTTTATTCCAGTATTCCAATCCCTTTGCAATAAAGCTCAACATGCCATTTACCTTCCTAGTTGCTTGCTGAACCTAAATGTTAACTTCCCTGTGTTCCTTTTACGAGCAGACTCAAGTGTCTCTGTACATCAATATTTATACCTTTCGCATCCTTTGGACATATTTAATTTTCTATTCCAATAACTAAAGTGAATAACCTCACACTTCCTCGCATCTTATTGTCCCCTTACTTAATTTGTTTATATATCTTTGTGGTATTTTTGTGTCTTTGTCACACCTTCCCACCTGGCTTTGTACCATCAGCAAACTTAGTTACTTTGCTCCCTGTCCCTTTGCCTACCATAGCACTCATTTCTGCGGCACTCCAAAAGACACAACTTGAAAAAGCCATGTTTATCTTTGCTTCTGGTCCATCAACCAATCATCCATTTGTGCTAATATATTACCCCCAACTCCAAGAGCTGGAATGTTAACTTTATAACATACCCTCTAAAAATCCAGCAATGCCACATCTACTTGTTCCCCTTTACCTACCCTACTCATTGTATTCCCAGAAAATGTTAATAAATTTGTCAAATATGATTTCCCTTTTGTAAGATGTGCTTTGGCCTTGCTAAATTCCCCTTCGGTGTCCCTAAACAGGTGCAGTATAGTGATTCGGGGACTTTCACAGTAATGTCGTTGTAGTGTTAATGTAAGCTTACTTGTGACACTAATAAATAAACTTAAACTTAAAGGAAAAGACCTTGGGGCCTGCTGAAGCTGTCCTTCTGATGCTTGGAGCAGTCCAGGGGAGCATTGCAGCATCCTCCAGATTGTGTGTCCCTCATATGTTGCTCATGCTGTGCACTGCACAACCTGAATCTGACAAGGTGTTCCTATGGAGACTGAGGAGGGCAAGGCAGGACCACAGGCCAAGGATGGTGACTCCAAAGATGGAGGAGCCTGGGAAATGTACAGGACCAAGGCAGGCGATAGGAACATTCAGGGATACTTTCCAATGAACTTCAGCTAGGCCTCCAAGACTGACTCGATCCAACCTCATGGGCAAGAGATGATAGCCCAACCCAGAACTCCAGCACCACACAATGCCAGACAGTTACACTTGGCCACGATTCCAAGCATGCAGCCAAGTCAGAATTAAAGAATGTCTTTATGTTATTTCACATTGATACAAAAAGAGTTTGCAAAATATTCCAAACCGAACATCAAAGTAATAAAAGCAAACCCGTGACACACCCCCAGCTGTGCTCCAGATGCCTTGTTTGCGGGAGTTGCATCTTGACGCCCTCCTCTCATTGGCAGCAGTGTTGGCAGAAGCACGCTGACTTTGCTGCCCTACAGGCTGTGATGTCCTTGGCGGACGTCCCCTGACCACCAGTGCCTGAGTTGGCTCCAGTTAGGAAGGAGCATCCGGCCCCATGGCTGGGCATTCCTTAGATGTGTGTGGCATCATTAGATACAGCGGGCACTGACAGAGGGACGGAGGAGCTGTCACCCTCATCCCGGACTCTGAAAGGAGCTCACGGAGAGGACAGACAGCTTGTTCACCAGGCACCTCCCTGCCCACTGTTGATGGACGGACACGAGCGGAGAAATGAGATGCCTCGTCCATCTCTCAGACCACACAGAGGTCACAGCTGGTTTGCAAGTCTGAGTGTCACCCCTGAAGCTGCATCTCCAGCAGAGTTGCCACTCTGTCCATGGAGGAGGCTGTGTGCTCAGCGCTCCGGCTAAACCTCTCGTGACCCAGAGATGGTCACTGAAATTACAGAGCACCTTTTAACCTTGTAAACGGTCCCACACTGCCTCACGATGCACAATGGCAGCTAAAGGTTTCTGAGGTTGAACGAGGTGTTCCCCTAACCACACTCGATGCTGCCCCCCCATCCTCCACTGCCTCTCATGGGGTCTCTCACAAATGCCACAAATCTCCATCCTCGCCCACGGCTGGGATTCTCCAGTGCCGCTGCAGTGAATGGACTTTCTGCTAGGTGCCAAATTCTCCAGCCCCAATGGCAACAGGGTGAAAATGGACAAGATCAGAGAATCCCGCCTGTTGTGATTCTGTTCCTGAGTAAAGCGCACCAGTGAGTTTTACCCAAGAACAATTCAAAGGCATAAAAAGGAGGTATTTTTTTGTGGGGTTTTATGATGATGAATGGGATCATCTCATCTTGTACCATAGAATCATGGAACCCCTACAGTGCAGAAAGAAACCATTCGGCTCATCAAGCCTGCACCAACTCTCCACTTAGACTATCTCACCCTTCTCTCTGCCATGTCCCTGTAATCACGCATATTTAGATGGTCAATCCATCTATCCTGCACATCTTTGGATATTAAGGGGCAATTTAACATGAAAATCCACCTTACCGACACATCTTTAGACACTAAGGGGCAAGTTTTTAGCTTGGCCAATCCATCTGCATTTCTCGGGACATTGGTAGGAAATTGGAGCACCTGGAGGAAACCCACGCAGGCACAGGGAGAATGTACAAACCCTGCACAAATAGTCACCCAAAGCCGGAAACAAGCCTGGGTCCCTGGCACTGTGAGACAGCAGTGCTAACCGCAGTGCCACCATGCCGCCCATTGAATCCTACAAAGAGGGTACTGGTGAATCGGTCATGATAAATCCTCCCTCAGTGAACCCAAACAGGCGACCAGGAGATTTTCACAGTAACTTCATTGCATTGTTAATATAAGCCTACTTGTGACTAATAAATAAATACACTCTTGCTGGACATTCCACTGCAAAAATATAGTCATTGAGCTATTTTTGGAAGAAAAATCACCATTTTATTGCAGGAAATACATAGAATCATACAGTCATGGAGGTTTACAGCACGGAAGCAGGCCCTTTGGTCCAATTTATCCATACCAGCTTTTTTTTAAACTTCTAAGCTAGTCCCAATTACCCACATTTGGCCCATGTTCCTCTATACTCATCTTGTAACCCATGTAGACCCATGTAACTGTCTAAATACTTTCTATAAGACAAGATTGTACCTGTCCCTATTACTACCTCTGGCAACTTGTTCCAGACACTCACCATCCTCTGTGTGAAAAAATTGTCCCTCTAGGCATTTTGTATCTCTCCCCTCTCACCTTAAACTTATGTCTTCTAGTTTTTGACTTCCCACCTTTGGGAAAAGACATTGACTATCTAGTTGATCTTGCCCTCAGAATTTTATAGACTTCTATAAGATACCCGTCAACCTACTATGCTCCAGAGAAAAAAGTCCCAGTTTATCCAGCCTCTTCTTATAACTCAAACCATGAAGTCCCAGTAGTATTCTACTAATTCTCTTTTACACTTTTTCTAGTTTAATAATATCCTTTCTATAATAGAGTGACCAGAACTGTACACAATATTCCAAGTATGGCCTTACTAATACCTTGTACAACTTCAACAAGATTCTCAACTCCTGTATTCAATGTTCTAACCAATGAAACCAGGCATGCCGAATGCCTTCTTCACCTGTGACTCAAGGAGCATAAACATGTATCTTTAGATCTCTTTGTTCCATAATTCTCCCCAACACATTATCATTAACTGAGTAAGTCCTGCCCTGGTTCGATCTACCAAAATGCATCACCTGAAATTTATCTAAATTAAACTCCATCTGCCATTCGTCAGCCCACTGGCCAAATTGATCAAGATCCCATTGCAATCAGAGATAACATTCTTCACTGTCCACTATGCCACCAATCTTGGTGTCATCTGCAAACTTACTAACTATGCCTCTTATATCCTCATCCAAATCATTAATATAAATGACAAATAACAGTGGACTAGTACCTATCCCTGAGGCACACCACTGGTCACAGGACTTGAGTTTGAAAAACAACCCTCTAAAACCACCCTCTGTCTTTTGCAACCAATTTTTACCACAATAATCTCCAACAAACCACAATGTGAAAATGCTCAAATAATCTGTTTAAATAGTCATTTGGTAGTACAGAACTTGACTATTCATAAAGAAAGAAGGAGACTTTCTTGTTGAAGCTTTTCATCTTGCACTCATTAGGACATTGTAAGGGTAGAGAAATCACCAAATCTATACTGTACGAGAAGAGAGTGCTGATTAGTAGGCATGTGATTCTGGTAGAGTGTTACCATGGAGAACGCACCAATTATTTCTACAGTGACTTAATTGCAATGTAAGCCTTCTTGTGACATGATTTTTTATTTTTACCTATTAGTGTCGCCAGCAGGCTTATAGTAACAGCACAATGAAGTTAGTGTGAAAATCTCCGAATCGCCACATTCCGGCACCTGTTTTAGTACAAAGAGGGAGAATTTAACACGGCCAATCTACCTAACCAGCACATCTTTTGGACTGTGGGAGGAAACCCATGAAGAAATGGGTAGAACATACAGTCCGCATGCAGACAGTGACCCAAGCCAGAAATCGAACCTGGGTGTCTGGCGCTGTGAGGCAGCCATGTTAACAACTGTGCCATCTCTAATAAATAAACTAACAAATAAAACTTTAAACACATTCTTGATGTTAACTGTCAGTCACCATCAGGCTCCCAGCTGGTAGGTAGTGAGAAAGAAACACTGGCATAAACAAAGAGGATTTAATTGCCCTGATTCTTCCCATCTTCATAAGAAATGCAAGTTGGTGCAAAAGTTTGTCAGCAAAAAAAAGAACATCTAACGGTTTTTAAAATGCTTCAGAATCCCTGACAGACTGGAAACCTGCTGACACTTGTCATGTAAAGGGCCTCGATGATTATTATAACACATATTTGTCAGTTACAGTAAGAATTCCTGACAGCAATCTCCTCTCACACCCAAATTCAACTGAACATTCAAAGTAATTTTTGTCGACTCAAGTATACTCAAGTGTGTGAGGTGACCTCATGCTCATGGGGTTTCTTTGCTGGTTTTGAACAGATTCCAGGGAAATGATTCTTATTCCAAATATCTAGGCAGAGCTCAGTGTTTTGCTTCCAATGATTAATTGCTAATGGAACAGTGACTTCTTGTCTCCTGTTTAGAATTCAGTGGGTGACATGACAGAGAGAAGGACTGGCCAAGGCTACCCTTACAAGGCCCAAGAACGCTCCAGGCGATGGCAAACAAGACCTTAGGAAAATAGAAACAGGAGGAGGCCAATCTGCCCTTTGAGCCTGCTCTCCCATTCAATTAGATTGCTCAGTTCTAGAAGGCCAGGAAGTATGGATGGACTTTTATTTATAGAGTCATGCATTATAAATATACATTACATCTCCAAACCCAACAGCCACAGTTTCAGCAGAAGAGCACATGTTAATCCCTAATTAAAGCCACCATCTGCAAACTATTAATATACACTTGACAAAATTGTGACTGATTCATCCATGCGCTTTGATTCAATAACTTTTAATATCCTTACCAAGTAAAAACTTAGCAATCTCAAATTTTGAAATTTCAAATTTACCCCTACCCTGTCATGGTAGCACAGTGGTTAGCACTGCTGCCTTGCAGCAGCAAGGATCTGGGTTCGATTCCTGGCTTGGGTCACTGTCTGTGCGGAGTCTGCATTTTCTCCCTGTGTCTGCATGGGTTTCCTCTGGGTGCTCCGATTTCCTTCCATAGTCAGAAAGACTTGCTGGTTAGATGCATTGGCCATGCTAAATTCTCCCTCAGTGTACCCTAACAGGCGCCGGACTGTGGTGACTAGGGGATTTTCACATTAACTTCATTGAAGTCTATTTGTGACACTAATTAACTTTTAAAGAAACTTTTAAAGCAATTCCCCATTACTCCCACTTCACACTCACCTCCTCCCCCATATATCATGTCCATCAATGTGTGCACATGGAGAAACATACATCCAATATGTTTAGATGGAAGTGTCATGTCAATCTACTTGAATGTCTAATGCAAATCACAGTTTAAACAATATTTGATTTGGCTCACTTTTTCCTCTGGGAGTATTGAGGTAATGTCGTATTGCAACTCAGTCTAGACTCAGATCAATCATTAAGCTGGTTAAGAGTCAAACCTGGATCCTTGCTAGTTAATATGACTCAAAGTGACACTCATTCAGCCATCAAGAATCTTCCATACCAATTTCAATCATTTGTTGGCTTGTCCCTTTAAGAGGTTTGCCCCAGACACACACACGGAACCATATCGTCTTTTCTGGTCTCCGTGTGTACAACCAAAGCTCTGTCAGCTGTGAACCACTCCTCAATACTTCGACCCGCTGAACAGTCTTTGAATGTCAGACAGCAACATCCAGCTTTTGAAATGAGTTATTATTGAATCACTTTGTTCATAAAACGTGGGGCTGACCAGTGGAATTTTTAACATCGTTTATTTTACGGGATGGGGGCTTTGCTGGCTGGGGTCAGCATTTATTGCCCATCCCTAACTGTCCCCCGCCTCCATTTCAAAGGATGTTTGAGAATCAATCACATAGCAGTGGGTCTAGAGTCACGTGTAGGCCAGACCGGGTAAGGACAGCGGATTTCCTTCCCAAAGGGACAGTAGTGAACCAAATGGGTTTTTGGCAATGGGTTAATGATCATCATTAATTCCAGACTTTTATTGAATTCTCCCACCTGCTGTGGTGGAATTTGAACCCAAGTCCCGTTTGGATTACTAACCCAGTGACAATACCACTGCTCCCCCATGAGCAAGGGCCAATGGTGAATGAAGCACCAGGGAACTTTATGTCTTTAGTTTGTTGACAGATTGCAGGAAATTGATGTTCTTCTGGGGTTGGTGACAATGAAATATTAAGAACAGATTCCTTACTGTATGTTAAAGCTTGAAACGGAAACTACTTTTAATGAGTCTTAAGCAATTTAATCCAGTTCTCCAGCTCATGCTGTCTTCGCTCTGCCCTTCGACCTTCCAGCCATCTCCTCTGTCTCTTATTTTCCAATGAAAAATTAATTTTTATATCTTCCACTTTCTTTATCCATTTGACTGCAAGAGCCGCACTTTGCTGCAGAGCAAATTCATTTCATTGGCTGGAAGCAAGCTTCAATGGCTAGCTGTTTCAACCAATAGAATACTCAGAATGTCCCCTTGTCACTTCACAGCCATCAGATATGGTCAGGGTTTCTGCTAAGACAGGAACTGCCAAAGCCCAGTGTCTGACAAAGGAAGAGGAGGCTCATTCATGATATTGTTAGGGTTAAATCAAAGTACATTGATCAGAATTCTTGTACAGTTCTTGGTGTTACAAGTTGGACTCTGGTGTTTTGCACTCTGTTTTCTATTGCGAGTGGATATTTAGAAGTTACTTTTAATTTTAACGCATTTAAAATCCCACTTGCACAGGGATCTGTTCTATAGAGTTTTTTGAAGTTTATTTATTAATGTCACAAGTAGGCTTAGACTAACACTGCAATGAGGTTACTGTGAAAATTCCCTGAATAAGGAATTCTCTGAATAAAACACAGCTCATTCACCTTGTTCCTTTAGAAGGTGGGTTGATGTTTTCCTGTAACAGGGCCATACAGCACCAAAAGAGACCCTTCAGTCCATCCTATCTGTGCCGGCCATCAAGTACCTATCAATTCTGATCCCGTTTCCTAGTACTTGGTCTGTAGTCTTGGCATTTCCAGTGCTCATTCAAATGAACCTTCCGATCCTGCCATAGGTGGCTCACCACTGGAGAATCCCTAATTAAATAATTCAGCAGCAAGTTTTTGTGAGTTGAAAATTAAAGAAGGTTATTTATTCACACACCCCGACTGTGAAATAAACACAGCGTCCCAAATGAACATTAGCTGCGATAGTTTGTGAATTTTTTGCACCTTGTTTCAACTTTGCTTTACAGATTGAGTGAATTGATAGAGAGCCAGAAAACAGCTCTCAACGGAGTTTTTTTAAACAGGAGCAACAACGTGGCTCCAAAAACATGTGGCTTTCTACAAATTCAAGTCCTTTTCCAAAATAAGGGGTTGTGGTATTTATGTTGACTTCATTTTCTTTCTTATGGGTGAACACCTTAACCTGTGAGTTTGAGACAGTTATCAGCATGTAATAGATTTCTGATAGGGATCACTGACTTCCAACTGCCACCAAATCTTCTCTTTTGTTCAAAATGAAACAGGGAGACAGCCGGTTTGGAAAGCTCCATGTTCTTTGAATTGGCCCATCCTTAAACAAATAGATGTGTGAATTTCCTGGATGGCTTTGACAGTCCATAGTTAAATAAAAATTCAATTAAAGCTTGACATTGCCTGCAACTCAAATTCCAAAGGTTACTTGATTTGCAGAAAGATTTCAATAATGCGATTATGTTTTTCATGGAATTCCCACCATGCAGAAAGAAGCCATTCGGCACATCGAATCTGCACTGATTCTCTGAAATGGAATTGGGGGAAGTGCATTGAGATGGATAGAAAATTGGTTGGCAAAGAGGGAACAAAGAGTAGGAATTAATGGGTCCTTTACAAATTGGCAGGCAGTAACTCGTGGGGTGCCTCAGGGATCAGTGCTGGGACACCAGCTATTCATAATACATGTTAATGATTTGGATGAGGGAACAAAATGTAACTTCTTACAATTTGCAGAAGATACGAAGTTGGGTGGAAGAGTGAACTATGACAAGGATTCAGATCCTTCAGAATGACCTTGACAGATTGGGTGAGTGGGCAAATCAATGGCAGATGCATTTAGATAAATGTGAGGTTATTCACTTTGGAAGCAAAACAAGAAGGCAGATTACTACCTGAATGGCTGTAAATTGGGAGAGGGGAGTGTGCAGTGAGAGCTGGCTGTTCTTGTGCACCAGTCGCTGAAGGTAAGCATGCAGTTGTAACAGGCAATAAAGAAGGCAAATGGCATGTTGGCCTTCATTGAGAGAGATTTTGATCCCAGGCCCAGCCTATCCCTATAACCTGCAATCCCCCCAAATCTTCACATCTTTGGACACTAGGGATCAATTTTACATGGCCAATTTACTTAACCGACACACCTTCGGATTGTGGGAGGAAACCAGACAACAGAATGAAACCTACGCAGGCACGGAGAGAACATGCAAATTCCACTCAGACAGTCACCTAAGCCAGGAATCGAACCCGGATCCCTAGCAGTGTGGGGCAGCAGTGTTAACCATTGTGCCACCATGCTGAAGTTTCATAATATACTGGGCATGACAAAGGATACATTGGTCTAGAAGCAGATTCATGAGAATCGATGAGTTTCATGCTGGTCTCCAGTAAGCTCCTGATCCTCCGTGGGGGAATGTAGCTTTGTAAATTCCCGTTTGCATTCAAACAATTTTTGGGTCTCCATTGAATCCATCGCTGGGGCTTTGGAGAATTCTGCCCAGTGTCTATTTTCCCAAGGACCATTACACTGTGGAACAAGCTGCCAAAGGCAATAGTCACAGACCCATTATTTCCATTTGGAAGTTTTTCATTGTCATAATTACCTTATCAACAGGCCCTTCCTGGTTCAGCTCATACTAACTACATCACTGTTGGCTGATAAATGTGTTTGACTGTGTTGTCGATACAACAAATGCAGAAGAAGAAATCTTGCAAGCTAACGAGGCGTACTGTGAAAACCTGAGACACAAACTTTGCCAAACTTCCAGGATCTTGAGGATGGGATTTGTTGATTTCTGGTGGATTCCCTTGGAAAGAATTGTCATAAACACATTGCAAAGCCAGGGTTATGACTTCCTCTGATGGGAAAATCCAGGATAAAGTTAAACCTCAGCCAGTTAAGTATGAAATTAAGGAATAGCGCAGGATTTTCACAATATTCCATTTTTCTAGCACTGGGATCTGGGATCATTCCACTGGCTTCTGTGAAGAGAGGTTTCCTACAGGAGGAGTGAGTCATGACAAACTTCCAAATGGAAATGATCCCGGGGACAAGGTAATTGGCGAGAACTTTTCCTGGCTCATAAATTAGCTGCAAGCTCACTGTATAGTGTTCCTCTTTGGTTGGAGGGAATGATTTCATTCAGGGAAGTGTAACTCATGGGTGCCAATCAACAGCAGCCAGAGTTCAGGGATCCAGCAATATTACAACTCCTAATGTTGGTGTGGATGTTACATTTAACATAAACCTCTACAACCTGTATCCTGTTGCAAGCCAAGCCTCTCTTCCCATCACTCCTGCCCTTGTAGACATACACTGGTGTACTAAAAAAGTTAATTCGCTGGTTAAAAGGAAAAAAGAGGCTTATGTCAGGATGAGGCTTGAAGGCTCAGTTAGTGCAATGGACAGTTATAGATTAGCCAGGAGTGAGCTAAAGAGTGAGTTGAGGAGAGCTAAAAGGGGACATGAGAAGACTTTGGCTGATTGGATCAAGGAGAATCCTAAAGCTTTCTTTAGATATGTTAAGAATAGAAGATTGGTTAGCGCAAGGTTAGGGCCAGTCATGGACAGCAGTGGGAAGTTGTGCGTGGAGCCTGAAGAGATTGGAGAGGCACTGAACAAATATTTCTCTTCGATATTCACGCAGGGAGATGTAAATGTAGTTGTGGAGAACACTGGGATACACGGTTGCAAACTGGAAAGTATTGAAGTAGATAAGGAGGATGTGCTAGATATTCTTGAGGGTTTGAAGTTAGATAAGTCCCCTGGGCCGGACGGGATTTACCCTAGGATTCTCTGGGAGGCAAGAGAGGCGATTGCAGAGCCTCTGGCTCTGATCTTCAGGTCGTCGTTGGTTACGGGTGTGGTTCCGGAGGACTGGAGGATAGCGAATGTGGTCCCATTGTTCAAGAAGGGGAAGAGAGACCTTCCAGGGAATTATAGGCCAGTGAGTCTTACTTCTGTTGTGGGCAAAGTATTGGAGAGAATTATTAGGGATAGGATTTATAGTTATTTAGAGAGAAATGAATTGATTGGGGATAGTCAGCATGGTTTTGTGAAGGGTAGGTCGTGCCTTACTAACCTCATTGAGTTTTTTGAAAAAGTGACCAAAGAGGTGGATGGGGGTAAGGCGGTTGATGTGGTATATATGGACTTTAGTAAGGCGTTTGATAAGGTGGCCCATGGAAGACTTCTGCAGAAAATGCAGATGTATGGGATAGAGGGTGATTTAGCTAATTGGATTAGGAATTGGCTAGCAGATAGAAGACAGAGGGTGGTGGTTGATGGGAGATATTCATCGTGGAGTTCGGTGACAAGTGGTGTACCTCAGGGGTCTGTTTTGGGGCCCCTGCTGTTTGTAATTTTTATAAATGATCTGGATGAGGGTATTGAAGGATGGATTAGTAAATTTGCAGATGACACTAAAGTCGGTGGAGTGGTAGATAGTGAAGAGGGGTGTTATAGTTTGCAGAGAGACTTGGACAAGTTGCAGAGCTGGGCCGAGAGGTGGCAAATGGAGTTTAATGTGGAAAAGTGTGAGGTAATTTACTTTGGCAGGAATAACAAATGTGTAGAGTATAGGGCTAATGGTAGGACTCTTAATAGTGTTGATGAACAGAGGGATCTTGGTGTATGTGTGCATAGATCCCTGAAAGTTGGCAATCAAGTCGATAAGGTTGTTAAGAAGGCATACGGAGTCTTAGCTTTTATTGGTAGGGGGATTGAATTTCAGAGCCGCAACGTCATGTTGCAACTGTACAAAACTCTAGTGCGGCCGCACTTGGAGTATTATGTACAGTTCTGGTCCCTGCATTATAAGAAAGATGTGGAGGCATTGGAGAGGGTACAGAGGAGGTTTACCAGGATGTTGCCTGGTATGGAAGGCAGGTCTTATGAAGAGAGGCTGAGGGATTTGAGGTTGTTTTCGTTAGAAAGAAGGCGGCTAAGAGGAGACCTTATTGAAACATATAAGATGATTAGAGGTTTAGATACGGTGGACAGTGATAGCCTTTTTCCTAGGATGGAGAAAGCTAGCACGAGGGGACATAGCTTTAAATCAAGGGGTGGTGGTTTTAGGACAGATGTCAGAGGTAGGTTCTTTACCCAGAGGGTGGTAAGGGTATGGAATGCCCTGCCTGCGTCAGTTGTAGATGCGCCAAGTTTGGTGGCGTTTAAGAGTTTAGTAGATAAGTTTATGGATGAAAAGGGAATGGTTTAGGTTAGAGGGTCACTGCTTGTTCCTAATTGGTTGGCACAGCATCGAGGGCCGAAGGGCCTGTTCTGCGCTGTAATGTTCTATATACATATATATACCTATATATAGGTGTCTGGTCCTCAGACACCTAAAATCTCTCATTTGAAATTCTCATCGTTGTATGTAAATTCCTCCCTGGCTTCACATCTTCCTGTCTCTGTAATGATGTAGAAATGCTGGTGTTGGACTAGGATGGGCACAGTAGGAATTCCCTCAACAGCAGGTTAAATTCCAACAGGTTTATTTGGAATGAAAAGCTTTTGGAGCGTTGTCTCTTCCAGTTGGGGAACACTTCAGCAATAAAGGGCATTCAGCCTCCAATCTTTGGGTAAGCACTCTCCAAGACACACAGAATTGCTAAGCTGAATTTGATAGTCAAGGTCTGTATGCATGAGGGTGGTGTCAACCAGGATCTTGGGTTCATGTCACACTATTTGTAACCCCACCATACTGCCTACATTTACAAAATCCTAACATTACAAAATATCTGGCAGTGAAAACCTGGCTTGAGGCAATTCACACCTCTTTAACCTGTGATTATCCCTCTCTCCTGTAAAGATTTGATTACCTGTAAACCATTCTTCACATTCCAAACTGTAATTATCTTGCAAATGAGTCTGTGTCTATATATGCTGTGTTTGTGAACTAACCTCTATTCACGTGATGAAGAAGTAGCACTCTGAAAACTCCAAATGAACGTGTTGGACTTTAACCTGGTGTTGTGAGACTCCTTAATATCTCTATAATTTCCATCAGTGCTAAATATATGAGCAATAAATGTTGACCATGCTAGCCTGGTGTTGCTCGTATCCAAAAACAAATAATAAACAAAATCCTCCCAAATTCTCTGTCCCTCTGACCTCTTGTGATTCCTCCTCCTCCCGTATCACACCATTGGCAGATTTCCATTCTGCTACCTAGGCCCCATGATCTGGAGCTGCCTCCACTTTCCTGCCTTTCTATAACGGTCACTTCTGACCACATTTTATGACATCCTTTGCCTTAATGTCCATTTATTTTATAGTCTGATTGATGTGCATTCTGTTGTACGTTAAAAGTATGATCAAAATGCACTGTTCATCATACTGACTAAACTGACCAAAGAAATCACAAGACTGCAGCATTTTCCCCGCCTCTCCAATACAGCCTACCTACTGTTATTATTTTATACAGAGCTATTTATTCACCATCTCAATGCTTTGTACCATTTTCCCTCCACATACATTACATACAAACTCACAAAGTAGCTGGAGTAGGCTCCTCCAGCCTGCTCCACCATTCAATAAGATCATTGCTGATCTGACCGTGTCTTCAATTCCATATTGTTTCCGACCTCCAATAATCTTTGGCTCCCTTGTCAGTCAAAAATCTATCTACGATTGCCTTAAAAATAGACCCCACTTCCACCATAGGAACATAGGCAGAGAAGTAGGCCGTTCAGCCCCTCGAACCTGCTCCATCATTCACTAAGAACATGGCTGATCTGTAGAAGTGGAGAAGTGTTTTCAAACATCTCTCCTGGATGGGTTGGCCATAATGTAAACTTTATGACCCCTGATTCTGGTGTCTTGCAAAGAGTTGCAAAGATTCGCCACACTCTGAGAGAAAAAGTTCTTATCTTTGTCTTAAAGTGAGGCTTCTTATTTTTAAATTATGTCCCCTTGTTCTAGACTGTCCCATAGGAGGAAACTTCCTTTCCCAATCCATTCTGTCACATCTCCTCAGGATCTTATATACGTCATAGATAACCTTTCATTCTTCTGAACTCCGACAGATATAGGCCCAGCCTGTCCTATCAAGGACGTGGGTTCAATTCCCAGCTTGAGTCATTCTCTGTGTGGAGTTTGCATGTTCTCCCCGTTTCTGCATGGGTTTCCTCCTACAGTCCAAAGATGTACGGGTTAAGTGGATTGGCCATGCCACACTGCCCCTTAGTGTCAGGGAGTTGGCAGGGTAAATGCATGAGGTTACAGGGAATGGTCTTGTTTTACAATGTAGTGATTCTATCCTTTCATATAATCGTAGAATCTCTACAGTGCAGAAAGAGGCCATTTGGGACCACAATCCCACCCAGGCCCTATCCCCATAACCCGATGTATTTGCCCTAGCTAGTCCTTCTGACACTAGGGTCAATTTAGCATGGCCAATCCATCTAACCTGCACATTTCTGAGTGAGGAAACCGGAGCACCCACAGGAAACTCACGCAGGCACGGAGAGAACATGCAAACTGCACACAGAGAATGACCCAAGCTGGGAATTGAACCCAGATCCCTGGCACTGTGAAGCAGCAGTGCTAACCACTGTGCCACTGTGCCATCCCAACCTTCCCAATTTCATATTTCAACTGTACAGCACAAAGATCCAGCCATTTCTGTGTCACTCTCCATTGGTCCTGCCAAGTGTCATTTCTTACAGACTAATGTCCAAATATTCTAGTTCCATTCAAAAACACACAGGAATTCTGCAGGCACTGATGGCTGCATTCCTTCCCCCTTATCTCTCTGTGGCAAGGCGGGTTTTGGAAGGTCAAGGAAGGGTGACTGGAGGGTATTAAATATTTTTCATTCTTTCATGGGATATGATTGTCTCTGACAAGGCCAGAATTTGTTGCCCAGCCTAATTACCCTTGGACTGAGTGGTTTACTAGGCCAAATCAGAGGGCAGTCAACCACAATGCTCTGGGTCTGGAGTCACACGTAGGCCAGACCAGGTAAGGATGACAGATTTCCTTCTCGACAGGACTTCAATGAACCAGGTGGGTTTTTGCAACAATCGGTGATAATTTCACTCTCACTGTCACTAAGACTAGCTTTATATTCCAGATTTATTAATTGAATTTAATTCCATCAGCTGCCATAGTGGGATTTGAACCCACATCCCAGATCATTAGCCTAGGCATCTAAATTACTAATCCAGTGACATTAGCATTATGCCACCCTGTCTCCTTTAACTACTATGGTCAGAGATTTAAGGTAGCCCGTTCTACCAGGTCATAGCACTCTAAACATATCTTATTTCCCACCCCCCACCCCGGGCCTATATTTAAGGTCGCAAACACTGAGTTGAGTTTAGTAAGGAAATCATAGAATTCAACAGCAGAAAAGGAGGTCATTCTGCCCACTTCCCTTGTGCTAGCCCTAGTCTCCAGTTTATTTCCCATTTTCCTTGCAATGATCCTCCTTTGCGTTTAAAAGTTTTATGGGTTTGGGTGGGCATTAAGGGAGAATTGTCATGGAGTCATAAGGATTCCAGAGCCATTTAAAGGATGGAGGGTGGGACCTGAATTTGGGATCCCCCCCCTCCCACTCTCAGCACCTCTAATTTTTATGGTGTGCCCCATTGCAGGAGTAGGCACCTCCTAATTCCCCACAAACCTTGTGAAGTTGCACCAGTTTTTCTCTGACTTGTGACTCACAGCCATTCAGAGGAGCTATGAATCTTCGTTTGGATTGGGGAATCTTTTGAAAAGTAAGATCAAAAGGCTTTAATGATGTCCATTCATGCCAACACAATACCAAATCGTGCTATCTTGCGCACCCCCCTATGCTCTCATACCCTCTATGCCAACTCACAGCACTGCTATGCACATTCGCATATACTCTTGTGCAGAACCAATGGACCCCATTGTTACAAAGGCATGTACGGGACTACTTAAAATACTCATTCATAATTTTCTTTAAAAGAGAAGCTGCTTTTGTTGCAACTGCTTAAAATGTCAATCAATCAGTTTATTGAAGTACCAGCTATAAGGAGTTGGCACCACTTCATCTTGTACAAATAAGCATTGAGCCATTGACAAAAGAGATCACAGAAAATATATCTTATTATGATATCATAAAGCTGTTACTCAGGCAAGCTTTCCCCTTCTCTCCGGCTGTGATCTTTGTGGGATTCTGGGTTCTCAGCACAGAATGCATTGTGTTTATTTGCACAAGGTGTAATTGTTACTTTACACTGCAAATAACATTCTCACAACAACAGTCTTTTTTTAATTACGAATGTTTTTTTTAAAAGCATTCCCACATGTGTCATTGTTACTATCGGCTTCATTGTTGCTATACAGATTGCAAAGTGGGTGAATGAGCGTACAAATGCCATGAGTCAGCATGGAGGGTATGAGGGGCCATTGAGTGTGGGTGGGGTAGGGAGTATGAGTTGGCATGGAGGGAAAATAAACCATTGAGTGAAGGTGGAGGGGCATGAGTTGGGATGAAGGGAATAAGAAGCCATTGGGTACTGGGGTGGAGGGCGGGGTGTATTGAGTTGTTATGTAGGCTGCATGGGAATGAATGAGGTGTGAGAGATAAGGGTCAGAGGACCTAAATCATAAGCAAATCCTGGGACAGAGGCACAGAGAAGTGAGAGGCACCTTTTAGACCATCTGCCTTGCTACTCAGCCACTCCGTGGCCATCTTTGCTATTCTTCTAAGGGTGATGGGCCTGGCTCCATCACACAACCTCCAATCCAGCCTAACCCTGCTCAAAAATTGGATCTGACAGGTAAATTTCCCAACTTGGACCATCCATCTCCGTAGTGCGAATCCGTCCATAAACTTTTAAACAACTCTCGGGTGTGTTCTCCTGATCCTCCACTTCACCCTTTTGATGATGACTTGAGTTCACGCCCTCCAATATAACCAACAGATGGAGAAGCACTGATGGTTTTCCGAGCTTAAAAACAATAAACAGTTCTCAGCTCTCTCTGCTCTCCGTGACAATGCCACTAAATCAGTGGCTGAAAATTTCTCAGTGACAGTTCCAACAGCCCCAGTTTGGTAATCAAATGGAGATTCACTTCTACTTTGGCAGAAACCTGTGCCACAAAGTTTACACGTGAAGTCAGGAAGAGAAATCATTGCAGAAAGCACTGCGGGTCAGCCAACATAGAGAGTAAACAGACGGAGTGAGACACATGGGATTGGATCTTTCATCAGACTGCTGATGAAGAACACACTCATTTTGTGCTCTGTCTTTTCTCTTTGCAGATGTTGTTTGAACTGTTGCGTCTTTACAGCGTTTTTCGTTTGGCTCTCAGTTCCTCAGCATTTGAAGTTTCTCCCGTTTAAATTGTTTGCTTTGATGCAAGCCTCCAATTCACCCCTCAGCTAGCTCTGTGAGGTCCCAACTGTGACAAACCAGTCTCTCCCAAAATGAATCTTCCCAGTTACACAGAGATGACCAAATAGCACCCTTGCTAACAAATGCTTCATCTATGGATCAACACGAAGGTTTTATTGATACAGAGAACTAGCATTTGAGAACAGACATTTTATAAATGTCATAACATCACCAAATTATGAATTCCCATAAAGAAGTATTAGCAATCACAGTTTATACAGCATTTTGCATATCTTAATGACAGTATAATCACACAGCACTGCTGAATTATTTAACTCCTTGGATGCGATTTTCCCAAAATAATTTTAAGTATCCAAAGGACAGGAGAATGGGAGGTTTTCCTGCATTTTTTTTCAGGTGAGCTTAGTTAAAGATATTTACGGCACTCTTGTCAAACACTGAGGCTGTCAGGTAATTCATACTGGCAAGGAGGGGAAGCCGAGGCTTAATCCTGCACGGGAAGCTGGCATCACACTGCTCAGATAGCCACTGCACATGTGCCGATCAGTTAACATTCCATCCCCCCCATTCACCTCTGCTTGCTGACCTCCTAAAGGCCAGCCCCATCCCCATGACAGGACTCCCTTGCTATCTCCCCCTCCTGTTCTGGCTTTGCCCCTTCTGGCCCAAGCCCGGTGAGGCCTGCCTCCTCAGACTCCACCCCTTGGCACTGCCTGGTGCCCGGTGGGCAGTGCCAGGGGGCCAGGCTGACCTCATGCATATTGTAATCAAAATTGCGCTGCTTCCTGGTACCAGAAAAAATGGCCTGGGAAAATTGCAAGCTGCCAGGTGCGAGTCCCGTTTCTGGTGTCCCGCTACTCAACCAGCTTGGTGGGTTGGGAAATTTGTGCCCTTTGCATAATATTAACAGCAGAAAAAGAAAATTCAATCCCAAAATATCAGCTTCAGTCGCCCTTGACTAATTCTCTTGTCTAAATTAGACTGTCTACTCTGAATGCAAATTAACTCCATCAAGTTTAACTACACTCGTAACCTCTTGCTCTCACTGACCTCTCCAACCTCGGTCTGCTGCAATGTTCCAATGAAGCTCAGGAAACATTGCCTCATCTTTCATTAACCCTAATACTGACTCTACAGCCTTCTGGACTCATCATTGAGTTCAGCAATTTCAGATCATAATCCCCCAAGTTTGCCACTCTTTGTCAATTTCCCAATCTTATATCTCGTTATTTACGTCTTTATTTTTGGTCACAGCTATTCGTTATCCTGCCATTCACACCCACTCAGAATAACTTTCTTTTGCTCTTTACAACAACCATTAATATTGTGACACAGACAGTGACCTAAGCTGGGAATCGAACCCAGGCCCCTGGTGATATGAGACAGCAGTGCTAACCACTGTGCAACTGTGCTACTCTTCAGTATTTTTCTTTCTCCCTCTCCTTCCCTTGCTCAAAGCCTGTTACATTTCTTCCTTCTTTCGGTTCTAAAGATCCTTGACCTGAAACTAGTAAGGATAGGCAAGAACACCTTCTCTATGATCATCCTCATCACCAGGGCCCCATAAGGCTGTGTTCTCAGCCCCTTACTATACTCCTCGTACACCTATGACTGTGTGGGCAAATTCCCCTCCAATTCAATTTTCAAGTTTGCTGACGAGACCATCGTAGTGGGTTGGATCTCAAACAACGATGAGACAGAATACAGGAATGAGATGGAGAATCTGGTGAACTGGTGTGACAATAATAATCTCTGTCTCAATGTCAACAGATAAAGGAGATAATCATCTACTTCAGGAAGCATAAAGGAGAACATGCCCGTGTCTACATAGAATCATAGAATCATAGAGGTTTACAGCATGGAAATATAAACTCTTTGGCCCAACTTGTCCATTCCATCCTTATTTAAAACCCCTAAGCTAATCCCAATTGCCCATATTTGGCCCATATCTCTCTATATCCAACATATTTATCTAAACCTTTTTTAAAAGATAAAATTGTATCTGCCTCCACTACTATCTCTGGCAGCTTGTTCCAGACACTCACCACTCTCTGTGTGAAAAAATTGCCCCTCTCACCTTAAACCTATGCCTTCTAGTTTTAGACTCTCTTGCCTTTGGGAAAAGATATTGACTATCTACCTTGTCTATGCTCCTCGTTATTTTATAGACCTCTATAAGATCACCCCTCAGCCTCCTACGCTCCAGAGAAAAAAGCCCCAGTCTATTCAGCTCTCCTTATAATTCAATCCATCAAGCCCCGGTAGCATCCTAGTAAATCTTTTCTGCACTCTTTTTAGTTTAATAATATCCTTTCTATAATAGGGTGACCAGACTTTCTGTAGCATTTTGTATATCTTGCCAACTTTGGTACACATTTAGTGACAGAGAAACATAGAACATAGAACATAGAACATTACAGCACAGAACAGGCCCTTCGGCCTTCGATGTTGCGCTGACCAATATAAAAAAGCAATGACCCTCCAAACTAAACCATTCCCTTCTCTTCCATATACTTATCAACTAACCTCTTAAACGCCACCAAACTTGGCGCATCTACAACTGCTGCAGGCAGGGCATTCCACTCCCGAACCACCCTTTGGGTAAAGAACCTACCTCTGATATCCGTCCTATAACTATCACCCCTTAATTTAAAGCTGTGTCCCCTCGTGCTAGCTTTCTCCATCCTAGGAAAAAGGCTATCACTGTCCACCCTATCTAAACCTCTAATCATCTTATATGTTTCGATAAGGTCCCCTCTTAGCCGCCTCCTTTCTAACGAAAACAACCTCAAATCCCTCAGCATCTCTTCATAGGACCTGCCCTCCATACCAGGCAACATCCTGGTAAACCTCCTCTGTACCCTCTCCAATGCCTCCACATCTTTCTTATAATGTGGGGACCAGAACTGCACACAATACTCCAAGTGCGGCCGCACTAGAGTTTTGTACAGTTGCAACATGACGTTGCGGCTCCGAAATTCAATCCCCCTACCAATAAAAGCTAAGACTCCATATGCCTTCTTAACAACCTTATCGACTTGACTGCCTACTTTCAGGGATCTATGCACATATACACCAAGATCCCTCTGTTCATCAACACTATTAAGAATCCTACCATTAGCCCTATACTCTACACATTTATTATTCCTGCCAAAGTGCATTACCTCACACTTTTCCACATTAAACTCCATTTGCCACCTCTCGGCCCAGCTCTGCAACTTGTCCAAGTCTCTCTGCAAACTATAACACCCCTCTTCACTATCTACCACTCCACCGACTTTAGTGTCATCTGCAAATTTACTAATCCATCCTTCAATACCCTCATCCAGATCATTTATAAAAATTACAAACAGCAGGGGCCCCAAAACAGACCCCTGAGGTACACCACTTGTCACCGAACTCCACGATGAATATCTCCCATCAACCACCACCCTCTGTCTTCTATCTGCTAGCCAATTCCTAATCCAATTAGCTAAATCACCCTCTATCCCATACATCTGCATTTTCTGCAGAAGTCTTCCATGGGCCACCTTATCAAACAGCACACAGCACTATTGAGCCATTTAACTCCTTGTGTGTTGTTGAAAGCAAAAATTACAAATTTGAAAATTCAACCCCCAAAATAAAAGATTTTGTCACACTCGACCTAATTTAAGTTAGATCGTCTGCTCTGAATGCAAATTAAGTTTAACTGCGCACATAACGTCTTGCTCTCACACTGATCTCTCCATCCTTGGTCTGAAACATTGAACTGTAGAAGATAAGAGCAGGAGGAGGCCATTCAGCCCTTTGAGCCTGCTCTATCATTCATCACGATCATGGCTGATTGTCCAACTCAATAGCCTAATCCTGCTTTCTCCCCATAACCTTTGATCCCGTTCACCCCAAGTGATATATCCGGCTGCCTTTTGAGTACCTTCAATATTTTGGCATCAATTACTTCCTGTGTTAATAAATTCCACAGCCTCATCACTCTTTGGGTGGAGGAATGCCTCCCCACCTCCAACCTAAATGGTCTACCCTGAATCCTCAGACTGTGATCCCTGGTTCTGGATTCCCCCACCATCGGGAATATCCTCCCTGCATCTACCCTGTCTATCCCTGTTAGAATTTTACAAGTCTTTCTGAGATTTGCTACTCCACCCGATCCCCATGCCCCCTCATTCATCTGAACTCCAGTGAAAACAATCCAAAACTAGTCAATCTCTCCCCGAATATCAGTCCAGCCATCCCCGGAATCAGCCTGCTACAGTGCAGTTCGGGGAATATTATGTCGTCTTCACACTTAGCATGTTCTGTGCTCAGCATTGAGTTCCACAATTTAACTCAGATATCCCTGTTTGGCCTTTGACCTGCTTTTGATCTTTTCATCAAGTTTTCAAAGCTGAAGTACATTTATTAGTCACAGGTAGGCTTACGTTAACACTGCAATGAAGTTACTGTGAAAATCTCTTTGTCGCCACACTCTGGTGTCTGTTTGGGTAACACTGAGGGAGAATTTAGCATGGCCAATGCATCTGATCAGCACATCTTTCAGAATGTAGGAGGAAACCGGAGCACCCGGGGAAATCCATGCAGACATGGGGAGAATGTGCAAACTCCACACAGATAACGACCGAAGCCGGGAATTAAACCAAGCTCCCTGGCGCAGTGAGGCAGCAGTGCTAATCACAGTGCCAGTGTGCCACCAATAACACTGACTGTTTCAATCTCTATGCTCTCTTCGAACCTGTCTCATTCTGAATTCTTTGCACTCTGTTCACTCAGACCCTGATATTGTTGTCAAACCTGTTAGTGGTTTAATTCTTTAACTTACCAATCTCAACCAGGCAAATGCTGAGCGCCAACATTCAGACACTTTCTCCTACTTCCCCTAGGAACATGGTCCTGCCACCAACTATCAGGCCACTGTTTGACATCATTTCCTCTGGAGATTTTCCCTCCTTGTCCAATCCCTCCCCACATCCATCTGAGACTTCCCTGATGTCTGACATTATTTCGCCAATCTCTTGATCCTGATCCTAACAACTTTTTCTTCACTATGGACGTCAAGTGTGTCTTCATCTCCTTCCCATCAGGTCTGGGGCCTCTTGCTTCTTCCTTGAACAGAAACAAAGCCAGTCTCCATCCCCCACCACCTTCTTAAACCTGACTAAACTTTGTTCTCTGACCTCACTTCCTCACTTCCTCTGTTCTCACTTATCTCATTTCCTCCAAATAAAAAGTTTTCTAAAAAGTTTAAGGTTTTTTAAAAGGTGTTGCAATGGGTAACCTCATAGGTCTCAGTTATGTCAGTCTTTTTATAGGATGTCATAGAGTAGAGTAGAACCTCTATAATGCAGAACAAGGCCATTTGGCCCATCAAACCTACATCAGCAGCAATCCCACCCAGGCCCTATCCTCATAACCCTATATATTTTACCCTGCTAATCCACCCGACACTAAGGGACAATTTAGCATGGCCAATCAACCCAATCCGCACATCTTTGGACTGTGGGAGGAAACTGGAGCACTCAGAGGAAACCCCGTAGACACGGGGAGAATGTGCAGACTCCACATAGACAATGACCAGAGACTGGAATTGAACCCAGGTCCCTGGCGCTGTGAGGCAGCAGTGCTAACCACTGTGCCACCGTTCCACTCCACAATGTATGTTTCTCGTTCTACTCAGGCACCTCCTTCACCTTTTTATCTGCAACATTGATGGAAGTATCAGTGCCGTTTCCTGCTCTTGATGGGAACTCAAAAACTTCATCAAATTTGCTTCCAATTTCCAATTTTCATGTGATCCATCTAAGACTCTTCCCTTCCCTGAATGTTTTTGTCTCCATTTTTGAAGACATTGGCTAGGATTTTACGATCATTCAGCCTGAGACCGGAAAAGCCCACCCGAGGTTAATGGACCTTTCCATTGTCTGCCCCTCACCTACTTTGATTGCCGTGGCTGGTGGGGAGTAACATTCCGGTGAGGGTGTCTATTGATACTCATTGTAAAACCCACTGATTCCTCAGCTACCTCAACCACATCTCCTCACACCCAGACGATTGTAAGAACTCCATTCCATTTTCCCAGCTTCTTTCTCCTTACCTGAGAAAGTTTAACTGCCCCATTGTCACTTCATTTACTCCCAGTTGTGTTTGACTTTGTCCAGCCCATTTCCTGCATTTCTGCCCTCATTCCTATCCCTTCCCCTGATAAGCTTCCTGACAGTTCTGAAGATTGGACTCGAAACCCTCATCTCCTGCCCCCATTCAATCCTTCCATTTTTAATAAAAACAGAAAATGCTGGAGAAACTCAGCAGGTCTGACAGCAGCTGTGGGGAGAGAATAGAGCCAATGTTTCGAGTCAAGATGACCCTTTATCGGAGCACCTGAATAAGAGTTATCCAGACTCAAAACGTTGGCGCTGTTCTGTCCAGTGTGGAGATGCTGGTGTTGCACTGGTGTAAACACAGTTAGAAGTCTCATAACACCAGGTTAAAGTCCAACAGGTTTATTTGGTAACACAGCCACTAGCTTTCAGAGCGCTGTTCCTTCATCAGGCGAGTGGGAGTTCTGTTCACAAACAACATGATTCCCGTTCACCTGATGAAGGAGCAGTGCTCTGAAAGTTAGTGGCTGTGCTATCAAATAAACTGTTAGATTTTAACCTGGTATTGTGAGACTTCCTACCCTGTTCTCTCCCCACTGACCTGCTGAGATTTTCCAGCATTTTGTGTTTTTGTTTCAGATGCCAGCATCTGCGATATTTTGCCTTCCTCTTTCACCAGCTCTTACTAAATAAATATGCTTATTGGATACTTCTCCTGGTTCTATTAAAGATGACCCCCTGGATGGACATTTGGCAAATACTGTTGTTTCGGTGACATGGTGGTTAGCATGGCTGCCTCACAGCGCCGGGTACCCAAATTCGATTCCTGGTTTGGGTTTCTGTCTGTGTGGAATTTGCATGTTCTCCCCATATCTGTGTGGGTCTGCACCGGTTTCTTCCAAAGATGTGTGGGTTAGATTGTTGGCCATGTTAAATTGAAATCAGTCCCTTAGGAGTTAGCAGGGTAAATATGTGGGGTTACGGGAATAGGGACTGGGTGGCTGGTACAGACCTCTGGGCCGAATGGCCTCTTTCTGCATTGAATGGGATTCTATGAAATACTGCTGATTATACTTTATGGAAAAATGTCTTAAGGCCCATAAAATCTCATAATGTTACCTAGAACATAGAACATTATAGTACAGTACAGGCCCTTCAGCCCTCAATGTTATGCTGAGCTATGCTTAGTCCAAGATGAAGCTATTCCCTCCCTATAATTCTGGAGTGTTCCATGTGCCTGTCCAATAACCGCTTGAAAGTTCCAACCTCATTGGGACATTTGCATGCAACAAAATTGTGAGATCCTTGAAATTAAATGGGGAGGCACAATAGTAAAGTGGTTAGCACTACCTCACAGCGCCAGGGTTCCAGGTTCAATTCTGGCCTGGGGTCACTGTCAGTGTGGAGTTTGCACATTCTCCCTGTATCTACATGGGTTTCCTTTGGGTGTTCCGGTTTCCTTCCAAACATGTGCAAGGTAGGTTGATTGGACATGCTAAATTGACCATAGTGTCAGCGGGTGTTAGCAGGATAAATGCATGGGGTTGCAGGTGGGATTGTGGTCGGTACAGTCACGATGGGCTGAATGGCCTACTTCTGTAATATAGGGATTGTATGATCTATGATTTGGAGGATTCTAAACCATTGATACATTATCTCATAATTCTTTCAAGGTGGCAGAAAACGTTCTCAAAAAAATCTATTTCAATATTTTGCTCACAGCTCCAAATGGTAAATAAAATAAATCTGCTAAGTGTCTTTGTGTGCAACTTTCTACCTTCATCATCACAGGATTTCTAATGTTTAATACCTCCCTTTCTTAGCCGAGACCAATAATCCCCATGATAAAATGTAGCCACATTGCAGAATTTTATACCTTTCTTTGCGGCAGTCTCACTTAAATCAGCTCATATATCATAGTTATGCAACACTCATCCCCCCCACCCCCTCCTCGGGTCTTCTGATAAGTTCAAAGTTTTGAAATATTTCTGCAAAATAATGTCTGTGTTGTTGCCAGGAGAAAGATATGCTTTGGGCCTGTGTAAGCACTTTATTTTTAGAGGTCTTTTAGCAAACTGAGAGCTCCTTAAAGAGCTGAAAGAGGTGACCTGCTATTAAAGAGAAGTAATCTTATCAGTGAAGTGTTAACTGCGCTGGGAAAGCTAACTAAATAACACAGACTGGGGCTACCCCGACACTGCAGAAGGAGGTCATTCAGCCCATTGAGACTGCACCCACAACAATCCCTACCAGACTGTATTCCTGTAACAGCACGTGTTTACCCTACTAGTCTCCCTGACATTAAGGGGCAATTTAACAAGGCCAGTCAACCTGACCAACACATCTTTCGGACTGTGGGAGGAAACCAGAGCACCCGGAGGAAATGGACAGAATGTGCAAACTCCTCACAGACAGTAACCCGAGAACAGAATTGAACCTGGGTCCCTGGATCTGTGAGGCCGCAGTTCTAATCACTGTGCCACATGCCCTGGGGTTTTTATTTAGTAGGGTATCTTCTCATGCTGGTCTAAAGTTTAGTTTTCAGAGATTCCACAGAGTAACAATACTGTTCTAATTGGGTTCAAACTGCAGTAGTTCCAACAGGCAAACGTTCAGGATTCTCAATGTATCTGTATCAGCCTCTCTCTCCCACCCTCACACTACTCCCCACACTCACCCTGTTTCCCCCCCACCAACACTCTGTCTCCCCCACGCTCACCCTGTACCCCCACGGCACCCTGTCTCTCCCCACACTCACCTTGTACCCCACAGTTACCCTGTCTCCCCCACACTCAGCCTGCCTCCCCCACACACTCACCCTATACCCCCCACTCACCCTTTCTCCCCCACACTCACACTGTACCCCCCACAGTCACCCTGCTCCCCCCGCAACACTCACCCTAAATCCCCAAAAGCTCACCTTGTGCCCCGTACACTCACCCTGTCTCTCCCACACTCACCTGTCCCCCTCACCACCTGTCCCCCCCCCCCCCCCACACTCATCTTGCTCCCCCCCTCAACACTCACCCTGTCTCCCCACAGTCACCCTGTGTCCCCCATCCTCATCCTGTCCCCCCACAATCACCCTGTACCCCCCACCGTCTCACTGATTGGGTTATGGGTTATTCGAAACCCAGGAGCAGCAGGAAATATCTGAAGTCGGAGCAGCGGGAATGTGGAATTGTCCCAGGGATTCTCAGTTTCACTGGGAAATGAAGCCGAAGGTTCGGTTACTGATGAATTTGGGATAAAACACGATCTCGGACTCTGTGCCGCAGAATTCTTTTGTCGGGGAAGGTTGCTTCATTTCTTTCCATTCACTTTATTTGTATTGTTAGATTAATGAGTGAGAATGTTTCCATTGGAACCTCATCGTGAAATTCTTCTTTTGAAAACAGATCTCTTCAAAATACTTTTGTTTGATCTGGGAAACCTACATCCAAACACTCACCCTGTACCCCACACACTCACCCTACACCCACACACTCACCCTACACCCACACACTCACCCTATAACCCACACACTCACCCTGTACCCACACACTCATCCTGTACCCCACACACTCACCCTACACCCACACACTCACCCTGTACCCCACACACTCACCCATAACCCACCACACTCACCCCACACCCACACACACACCACACACTCACAACCCACAACACTCACCCTGTACCCACACACTCACCCTACACCTACACCACACACTCACCCTAACCCACACACTCACCCTGTACCCACACCACTTACCCACCCTACCCCACACACTCCAAACTCACCCTGTACCCACACACACACCTACCCACCACACACTCCTGACCCCACACATACACCCTACACCCACACACTCACCCTGTACCCACACCACACACAACCCACACCCTCACATACACCCACACACTCACCCTGTACCCCACACACTCACCCTACACCCACACACTCCCACACACTCACCCTACCCCACACACTCACCCTACACCCACACACTCACCCTAACCAACACTCACCCTGACCCACACTCACCCTGTACCCCACACACATACACCCTACACCCACACACTCACCCTGTACCCCACACACTACACCCTACACCCACACACCCCACCCCTACACCCACACACTCCACTACACCACACACTCACCCTGTACCCACACACTCACCCTACACCCACACACTCACTGTACCCACACACTCACCCTACACCCACACACCTCACCCTGTACACCCACACAATCACCCTACACCCACACACTCACCCTCCACACACTACCCTGTACCCCACACTACCCTACCCCACACACTCACCCACCCCACACTCACCCTACACCCACACACTCACCCTGTACCCACACACCCACACCCACACACACACTCACCCTATGTACCCACACACTACACCCCACACTCACCCACACCCACACACTCACCCTGTACCCACACACTACACCCACACACTCACCCTTACCCACACACTCACCCTACACACCCACACACTCACCCTGTACCACACACTCACACCCCACACACCCTCACCCTCACCCTTACCACACACTCACCCTGTACCCACACTCACCCTACACCCCACACACTCACCCTATAACCCACACACTCACCCTGTACCCACACACCACCTACCCCACACACTCACCCTGTACCACACACTCACCCTACACCCACACACTCACCTACCACCCACACACTCACACCCACACATCACCCTTACACCACACACACCTCACCCTGTACCACCACACTCATACACCCCACACACACTACACCACCCTACACCCACACACTCACCCTACACCCACACACTCACCCTATACCCACACACTCACCCTACACCCACACACTCACACCTATCACCCACACACTCACCCTGTACCCCACCACACACTTACCCTACCCCACACACTACCCTCCACACACTCACCCTACACCCACACACACTCACCCTGTACCCCACACACTCACCCTACACCCACACACTCACCCTGTACCCACACACTCACCCTGTACCCACACACACCCTACACCCACACACTCACTAACACACACTCACACCTACAACCCACACCTCACCCTGTACCACCACACCACCACTCACCCTACCCCACACCACACACATCACCCTGTCCCCTCATACCCCACACACTCACCAATACACACCACCACACACCACCCTGTACACATCACACACACCTCACTGTACCCCACACTGTACCCCACACACTCATACACCCACACACTCACACTCACCACCTACACCCCACACACTACCCTACCACCCACCACCACACACTCATCCCTGTACCCACACACTCCCCAACCACTTACCCCACACACCCCACACTCACCCGTACCCACCCACACACCCCACCACCTGTACCCACACACTCACCACACCCACACACTCACCCTACACCCACCTCACCACACCCACACACTCACCTGTACCCACACACTCACCCTCACCCCACTCACCCTGTACCCACACACTCACCCTACACCCACACACTCACCCTGTACCCACACACACCACCATATCCCCACACACTCACCCCCCACACACCACCCTGTACCCCACACACTCACCCCTACACCCACACCCACCCTCCCATCACCCTGTACCCCACACACTCACCCTACTCACCCACCCACACACACCCTGTACCCACACACCACCCTACACCCACACACCACCTGTACCCACACACAACCTGTACCCACACACCTCACCCTGTACCCACACACTCACCCTGTACCCACACACTCACCCTACCCACCACACTCACACCTGTACCCCACACTCACCCTATACCCCCACATTACCCCACACACTCACCCTGTACCCCACACACTCACCCTATACCCCACCACACCCTACACCCACCCACACTCACCCTGTACCCACACACTCACCTGTACCCACCACCACCTATACCCCACAACCACACACACTCACCCACACCACACCACACACCTATACCCCACACACTCACTGATCACCACCACCCACTACACACTCCTACCACCACACTCACCCTATACCCCACACACTTACCCCACCACTCACCTGTACCCCACACACTCACCCTGTACCCACCACACTCACCATCCCCACACACTCACCTGTAAAAACCCCACCACCCCGACCCACATCACCCTGTACCCCCCACACAACCCTCCCACAACTCACCATACCCTCCTACACTCACCCTGTCCGCTCCACACTCACCCTGTACCCCCACACTCATTCTGTACCCCCACACTCACCCTGTACCGCCCCCACACTCACCCTCTACCCCCCACACATTCACCCTGTGCCTCTCCACGCTCATCCTGTACCCACTTAGCCCGCACTCACCCTGTACTCTCCACATGCACCCTATGCTCCCCACACTCACCCTGTAACCCCCCGCACTCATCCTGTACCCCCCTACACTCACCCTCTCTGCCCACATTCACCCTGTACCCCCTCACACTCAGCCTGTACTCCGTCCACACTCACCCTATACCCCTCCCACACACACACTGTACGCCCCACACTTACCCTATAGCCCGCTCACACTTACTCTTTACCCTCCACAGTCACCCTGTATCCCCACACTAACCCTGTACCCCCCACACTCACCCTGTGCCTCTCCACGCTCATCCTGTACTCCCCATTCACCCACCCCGTACCCTCACTCTCACGCTGTACTCCCCAGTCACTCACCCTGTACCCACCCACATTCACTCATGCTGCTCTCCCTCACTCACCCTGTCCCCCCCACTTACCCTATCTCTCCCCCACTCATTCATCCTGCCCCCTTACTCACAGTCACCCTGTTTCCCCCATTCAAACTCACTCTGTCGCCCTCACTCACCGTTTCCCCCATTCACACTCACCCTATGGATGAAAAGGGAATGGTTTAGGTTAGAGGGTCACTGCTTGTTCCTAAATGGTCTGCGCAACATCGAGGGCCGAAGGGCCTGTTCTGCGCTGTAATGTTCTATGTTCTATCACCCTCATTCATCCATTTTTCCTCATTCAAACTCACTCTGTCCCCCTCACTCACACACACCCTGACCCTTCCACATTCAAATTCACTCTGTCCCCTTCATTCATCCAGTTTCCCCCATTCACACTCACCCTGTCCCCCTCACTCACACACACCCTGACCCTTCCCCATTCAAATTCACTCTGTCCCCTTCATTCATCCAGTTTCCCCCATTCACACTCACCCTGTTTCCCTCACTCACACACACCCTGTCCCTTCCCCATTCAAACTCACCCTGTCCCCCTCATTCATCCAGTTTCCCCCATTCACACCCACACACTCACCCTATACCCCACACACTCACCTTGTACCCCACACACTCACCCTATACCCCACACACTCACCCTACACCCACACACTCACCCTGTAACCCACACACTCACCCTAACCACACACACCCTGTACCCCCACATTCACCCTGTACACACACCACTCAACCCGTACCCCACACACTCACCTACACCCACACACTCACCCGTACTCCCCACACTCACCTGTACCCCACACACTCACCCACACCCACACACTCACTCTATACCCCACACACTCACCCTGTACCCACACACTCACCCTACACCCACACACTCACCCTGTACCCCACACTCACCCTACACCCACACACTCACCCATAACCCACACACTCACCCTGTACCCCACACACTCACCTATAACCCCACACACACCCTGTACCCACACACTCACCCTATAACCCACACACTCACCTGTACCCCACACACTCACCCTACACCCACACACTCACGCTGTACCCCACACATCACCCTGTACCCCACACACTCACCCTACACCCACACACTCACTCTATACCCCACACACTCACCCTGTACCCACACACTCACCTACACCCACACACTCACCCTATACCCCAACACTCACCCTGTACCCACACACTCACCCTACACCCACACACTCACGCTGTACTCCACACACTCACCCTGTACCCCCCACACACTCACCCTACACCTCACACATCACCCTGTACCCACACACTCACCCTGTACCCCACACACTCACCCTATACCACACACTCACCCTACACCCACACACTCACCGTATACCCCACACACTCACGCTGTACCCCACACACTCACCCTATACCCCACACACTCACCCTACACCCACACACTCACCGTATACCCCACACACTCACCCTACACCCACACACTCACCGTATACCCCACACACTCACCCTGTATCTGACACACTCACCCTATACTCCACACAGTCACCCTACACCCACACACTCACCCTATACCCCACACACTTACCCTGTACCCCACACACTCACCCTGTACCCCACACACTCACCCTGTACGCCTCCCACACTCACCCTGTATCTCCCACACACTCACCCTGTACTCTCCATACTTATCCTGTGTTCCCCACACTCAGCCTGTACCCCACACACTCACTCTATACACACCCCCATTCACCTTGTACTCCCCACACTCACACTGTACGCCCTCCCACACTCATCCTATACCCCCCTACACTCACCCTGTCTGCTCCACACTCACCCTGTACCCCCACACTCATTCTGTACCCCCACACTCACCCTGTACCGCCCCCACACTCACCCTCTACTCCCCACACATTCACCCTGTGCCTCTCCACGCTCATCCTGTACCCACTTAGCCCGCACTCACCCTGTACTCTCCACATGCACCCTATGCTCCCCACACTCACCCTGTAACCCCCCGCACTCATCCTGTACCCCCCTACACTCACCCTCTCTGCCCACATTCACCCTGTACCCCCTCACACTCAGCCTGTACTCCGTCCACACTCACCCTATACCCCTCCCACACACACACTGTACGCCCCACACTTACCCTATAGCCCGCTCACACTTACTCTTTACCCTCCACAGTCACCCTGTATCCCCACACTAACCCTGTACCCCCCACACTCACCCTGTGCCTCTCCACGCTCATCCTGTACTCCCCATTCACCCACCCCGTACCCTCACTCTCACGCTGTACTCCCCAGTCACTCACCCTGTACCCACCCACATTCACTCATGCTGCTCTCCCTCACTCACCCTGTCCCCCCCACTTACCCTATCTCTCCCCCACTCATTCATCCTGCCCCCTTACTCACAGTCACCCTGTTTCCCCCATTCAAACTCACTCTGTCGCCCTCACTCACCGTTTCCCCCATTCACACTCACCCTATGGATGAAAAGGGAATGGTTTAGGTTAGAGGGTCACTGCTTGTTCCTAAATGGTCTGCGCAACATCGAGGGCCGAAGGGCCTGTTCTGCGCTGTAATGTTCTATGTTCTATCACCCTCATTCATCCATTTTTCCTCATTCAAACTCACTCTGTCCCCCTCACTCACACACACCCTGACCCTTCCACATTCAAATTCACTCTGTCCCCTTCATTCATCCAGTTTCCCCCATTCACACTCACCCTGTCCCCCTCACTCACACACACCCTGACCCTTCCCCATTCAAATTCACTCTGTCCCCTTCATTCATCCAGTTTCCCCCATTCACACTCACCCTGTTTCCCTCACTCACACACACCCTGTCCCTTCCCCATTCAAACTCACCCTGTCCCCCTCATTCATCCAGTTTCCCCCATTCACACCCACACACTCACCCTATACCCCACACACTCACCTTGTACCCCACACACTCACCCTATACCCCACACACTCACCCTACACCCACACACTCACCCTGTAACCCACACACTCACCCTATACCCACACACACCCTGTACCCCCCACATTCACCCTGTCCCACACACTCACCTGTACCCCCCACACTCACCTACACCCACACACTCCCCCTGTACTCCCCACACTCACCCTGTACCCCACACACTCACCCTACACCCACACACTCACTCTATACCCACACACTCACCCTGTACCCACACACTCACCCTACACCCACACACTCACCCTGTACCCACACACTCACCCTACACCCACACCACTCACCCTATAACCCCACACACTCACCCTGTACCCACACACTCACCCTATACCCCACACACACCCTGTACCCACACACTCACCCTATAACCCACACACTCACCCTGTACCCCACACACTCACCCTACACCCACACACTCACGCTGTACCCCACACACTCACCCTGTACCCACACACTCACCCTACACCCACACACTCACTTATACCCACACACTCACCCTGTACCCACACACTCACCCTACACCCACACACTCACCCTATACCCCACACACTCACCTGTACCCCACACACTCACCCTACACCACACACTCACGCTGTACTCCACACACTCACCCTGTACCCACCACACTACCCTACACCTCACACACTCACCCTATCCCCCACATTCACCCTGTACCCACACACTCACACTGTTACCCCACACACTCACCTATACCCCACACACTCACCCTACACCCACACACTCACCGTATACCCCACACACTCACGCTGTACCCCACACACTCACCCTATACCCCACACACTCACCCTACACCCACACACTCACCGTATACCCCACACACTCACCCTACACCCACACACTCACCGTATACCCCACACACTCACCCTGTATCTGACACACTCACCCTATACTCCACACAGTCACCCTACACCCACACACTCACCCTATACCCCACACACTTACCCTGTACCCCACACACTCACCCTGTACCCCACACACTCACCCTGTACGCCTCCCACACTCACCCTGTATCTCCCACACACTCACCCTGTACTCTCCATACTTATCCTGTGTTCCCCACACTCAGCCTGTACCCCACACACTCACTCTATACACACCCCCATTCACCTTGTACTCCCCACACTCACACTGTACGCCCTCCCACACTCATCCTATACCCCCCTACACTCACCCTGTCTGCTCCACACTCACCCTGTACCCCCACACTCATTCTGTACCCCCACACTCACCCTGTACCGCCCCCACACTCACCCTCTACTCCCACACCATTCACCCTGTGCCTCTCCACGCTCATCCTGTACCCACTTAGCCCGCACTCACCCTGTACTCTCCACATGCACCCTATGCTCCCCACACTCACCCTGTAACCCCGCACTCATCCTGTACCCCCCTACACTCACCCTCTCTGCCCACATTCACCCTGTACCCCTCACACTCAGCCTGTACTCCGTCCACACTCACCCTATACCCCTCCCACACACACACTGTACGCCCCACATACCCTGTACCCCCCCACACTCACCCTATAGCCCGCTCACACTTACTCTTTACCCTCCACAGTCACCCTGTATCCCCACACTAACCTGTACCCCCCACACTCACCCTGTGCCTGTCCACGCTCATCCTGTACTCCCCATTCACCCACCCCGTACCCTCACTCTCACGCTGTACTCCCCAGTCACTCACCCTGTACCCACCCACATTCACTCATGCTGCTCTCCCTCACTCACCCTGTCCCCCCCACTTTACCTTCTCTCCCCCACTCATTCATCCTGCCCCCTTACTCACAGTCACCCTGTTTCCCCCATTCAAACTCACTCTGTCGCCCTCACTCACCGTTTCCCCCATTCACACTCACCCTATGGATGAAAAGGGAATGGTTTAGGTTAGAGGGTCACTGCTTGTTCCTAAATGGTCTGCGCAACATCGAGGGCCAAAGGGCCTGTTCTGCGCTGTAATGTTCTATGTTCTATCACCCTCATTCATCCATTTTTCCTCATTCAAACTCACTCTGTCCCCCTCACTCACACACACCCTGACCCTTCCCCATTCAAACTCACTCTGTCCCCTTCATTCATCCAGTTTCCCCCATTCACACTCACCCTGTCCCCCTCACTCACTCACCTGTTTCCCTCACTCACACGCACCCTGTCCCTTCCCCATTCAAACTCACTCTGTCCCCCTCAATCACACGCACCCTGTCCCTTCCCCATTCAAACTCACCCTGTCCCCCCCACTCACTCACCCTGTCGCCTCACTCACACTCACCCTGTTTCCCTCACTCACACTCACCCTGTCCCTCCCCCATTCACACTCACACAACCTATCTTCCCCACACAGCTCCCCGTGCTCTCCACCTCCTTCCTGCACACTTAGAACTTAGAAGGTGCCTCAGCAATGGAGTGAATCATTGCGAAACAATCTGCCTTGCAGAAGAGGAAAATTGGTTAAATGGGGCAAGAGTGTCTGGAAATCAAATTCCTGCAGCAGCAAGTGGATTGGTGGGACCGAGCTAGTTGAGTAAGGCCGAGCTGGTTACCTTGGAGGAGTTTTCGGCTGCCACTGGTCCTGGACCTGAGCTGCTCACAACTCTGCGCGGCCGGAAGGCTACACTCCTGCAAGTGCTCCCATACAAGCAGCACGCTCACTACAAGGCTGGCTGGGGCCCAAAGGAGAATGTGTGTGGTCAAAGCCTAACTTGTGTTGTTACAGTTTCTTGGCAGTGTTGGAGGGGAAGTTTGCTGCTTCTGGAAAGATCTTTGTCACATGTTTTCTAAAACCTTCACTTTTCAAGTGGTCCTGTATTATCTTAAAGACACAGTCCTTCAGGAGATTGAGTCGTAATAACAATTGTACTTCTCAATATTTATTTTATTCAATTTTCTTGAGATGTTTAATTTGTGGAGGCACATTCCCCTCTGGGAGAATTCTGCGTCCACAATAATGCTTACTAGTGATGATTTAGTGTAATTATACCCAACAGACTCTGATATTGTAAATTCTGGCACCACTCTGGTCTGGCCTACAGTTGGGTTAGCCTATTCCAATTCACAGATTGGATTCTCTCATCCAAGCTCAATGTCTTCGATCTCAGTAAAATTAGCCAAGCCACACAGACCCCACTCTTTCTCTGTGCGTTTGGTTGACATTTACTGGGCCTCCGGAGAAACCAGGCTTTGTTCATTTTTCGAGGTACTTCAACGCTACATTTTTTTTACTAGCTCAGAACTGCGTTCAAAAATAGAGGGAACTATGCCACATTTTCCACAGCATTCCAAATCTCTTGGGTGGCAGAGTGGCACAGTGGTTAGCACCTGGGTTCGATTCCTGGCTTGGGTTACTGTCTTTGTGGAGTTTGCACATTCTCCCTGCATCTGCATGGGTTTTCTCAGGGTGCTCCGGTTTCCTCCCACTGTCCAAAGATGTGCGTGTTGGGTAGATTGGCCATGATAAATTGATCCTTAGCATCAAGGGGACTAGCAAGGTTAAATACATGGGATAGGGCCTGGTTTGATAGACAGCAAAGACATGATGGGCTGAAGGGTCTCTTTCTATGCTGTAAAACTCAATGGGTAGAATTTTCCGATTGCACTCACCCAAAACCAGAAGATCTCCACCTTTCCATGGTACCCCCACCCTCCCCCAGCTATGATTCCTATGGCGGGCGGAGTGGAAAGATTTGCCCCTATGACTATGCACCAGTGACAGACTGAGCTTTGGTTTAATATCTTGTTTGAAGAGCTGCACCTTCAGCAGTGTAGCACTGCCCGGGTACTGCACTGGAATCTCATCTGGCGTTGAGCTGAGGACATGAAGCACAATCCATGGACAACAAAGAGAAGAAGAGTGCTGAGCCGTGGCTGATTTGGGGCGCGTTGGAAGTGAGGTAAGGCAAGACCATACCGCTCAGCTGTGTCTCCTTCCAACCAATATCCCCAAAGGATATCCTCCGGGTGCTCCAATTTCCTCCCACAGTCCAAAGATGTGCGGGTTAGGTTGATTGGCCATGCTAAAATTGCCCCTTAGTGTCCTAAGATGCTTAGGTTAGAGGGATTAGTGGGTAATAATATGTAGGGATAAGGGGTAAGGCCGGGATGGGATTGTGGTCAGTGCAGACTTGATGGGCTGAAGGGTCTCTTTCTGCACTGTAGGGTTCTATGGTTCGATGGTAGGATCTGGTGAAGCCCAGGAAGGAGAAACTCAATAATTGACTTTGATCTTTACTGTAGGGGTGAGAATGTTGCTCAAATCTGAGTTAAAATCCCACTCGTGGAAAAGCCCTGTGATGATTCACATTCCAGAGGGGAAAGGGCTCACGTGATAGCCTTGTAAACACTAAATAGGTGAGGAAGAGCTAAGTTAATTCAGCTCAGTGGCTCCAAGTCAAACGATATTTAACAGATTTAGAGTGACTCAGGGAGAAGGAATTAATGTAAAGTACCATGGGGGCTATATTTTCAACATCTGTAATCCAGGAGTGAATTACTGCCTTATGTTTACAGAGCAGCATCTGTCCCCTTTACAATAGACACTTCGCTGGTGAAGGATACTCACCGTACTGCTCCTTGGGTAGGGTTTAGCGGGCTCATTAGCCGCAGGGACAAATCTCATAATGACTACCAAATCTCACGAGAGGTCAAAAATGGGATTTTGCAATGCCCGTTCCGCGTGTCACACGAATTGTAATGGGGGGGTGGGGAGAGGGGTGTACTGTGGAAAGATCTGGATTTTCCACTTTTGGGGTAGGAAAATATCATCCGTAGAGTTTTATAGTACAGAAAGAGACCCTTCAGCCCATCATGCCTGTGCTGCCCATCAAACACCTATTTTCCAATCCTATTTTCCAGCATTTGTTCCAGCGCCTTGTATGTTTTAACCTCTCAGCTGAATAAAAACAAACATCCAATGATAATTTGAATTTCTTCCATTTAATCGTGATCACCCTGATGATGCAGGGCACGAATCTGATTTGCATGAATTTGAATTCATTATAGTATACTTCGCGAGGTTAACATTGCAACCATATCCCTGACTTTTCTACCCTAGGAAAGAGCATTTGACTATCCACTCTATCCATGCCGCTCACAATCTTGTAGACCTCTGTCAGGTCACCACTCCCCCCTTCCCCCCACCCCCACCCCCAACCTCTTGTTATTCCAGTGAGAACAAACTGAATTTCTTCAACGTCTCCTCATAGCTAATGCCCTCCATACCAGGCAACATCCTGGTAAACCTCTTCTGTACCCTCTCCAAAGTCTCCACATCCTTTTGGCAGCGTGATGACTAGAATTGAACATAATATTCTAAATGAGGCCTAACTAAGATCCTGTACATCTGCAGTATGGATCCGCTAATTTTGACACTCAATGTCCCGACCATTGAAAGCGTATGCCTTCTTGACTATTTGGCCAATGTCCGAATGGGGTTGGCTGTTTTTCTGATCGCCGTGCTGGAGAAGCACCAACTCCAGCAGTAATGTGCAGCGGTAGGTCACAGGTCAGGCTCAGAGGTCAAAGGCCACACCACCCATACAGGGGCCACAAAGGAGCAGAAAGAGACCGAGGGTGTAGAGTACCTGTGTGTTCTTCATGGAGCTGTTGGACAACATGTGCCACAGTGGACTCTGCCTCGCCAGGGGTCTGTGTGGTACCTGTGCCACATGCTTGACTTTCTGCCATAGAGCGGCCAAGGATACCCCTCCCTCTGGCCATAGATGCCATGGCAACCCTCAGTGTTTATACAACAGGGCTCCATGGGATGATCTTTTCACCCATAAATCCATCCATCAGCTCACTGTATGCAAGGTCTTTATTCATCTAAATGGGGACCAGGTTCAGTAAGGATGAGAGGGCTCTGAGCTTCGACAACAGAGTCAGTCAGCCAGAGCTGCAGGGGGCACCCAACAGCACCCATGTCTCATCAGGAAGTCCCCTTCATCAGCAGGACAGGGTTCCACACCCTCAATATACAGCTGCTGTGTGACCAGCAGATGTGATACACACACACGTGTGTATGTTTTCCAGGGACTGTGTGCGATAAAGCTTTATCCTTGGGCAATCACAGGTTCTTGGCATTTTCAAATGTTACCCCAGGCCACAGGGCTGTCTTGTAGGAGATACATCCCCTGAGATCCTGGCTGACATTACCAGTGCAGAGGCCAGAGACCTCAGCAGAGAGCCATTGCAACGAGGATCACAGAGGCACCTAGTCTGTGAGACAGCAGTGGGGAGCAACACTGTGCCACTGGGCGGAGGGTGAAAGAAAGTGAGATGTTAAAGTGATGAAGAAGAATAATACTTAATTCAATGATCTGCAGATTTTACTTATGAAAACGTCCCCCTATTACTCCTTCTACCCAAATTCAATCATGCCCACACTATGCTCATCCAATTCCTTAATCTTACATACCATCCCACTGTGTCTAGGTGCACATTGGAAATGGAGGCTGTCTCTGTCTTCCATGGCCTTTGCCTGAGATGGGTGTCACCTGGAAGTATAGGATCTGGACCATCTATTTTTTGAGTGGCACTGGTACTGCTGTTCACTATCCCTCAGTAGCCAAGTCTCTGGAAGTGATTCCGGCAGGCTTGTCACTCCCGAAGTTTCCTGGGTGGGAGGCCCCTGGCTGTGCTCCAGTGGGTCCTGCTCCCCTCCGTGAACCTCTGGTTACCCTATTGGACGGAGAGACAGCTAGTATGAGCTCCAGAAGCCACAATATTATTTGGCACTGCAAGTCCTGGGGACGTTATTCCCTTTGAAGAAGCCATGTCAGTCAATTATGCTTTGAGTCTATATAAACATTGCAGTTCAGAATATTGGAGGTACTTGAGATGCATCCAAACATGAAGCATATGCGGGCTCTCCTGGATGCTCCGGTTTCCTCCCACAGTCCAAAGATGTGTGGGTTAGGTGGCTAAATTGCCCCTTAGTCTTCTGAGATGCGTAGGTTAGAAGGGTTAGTGGGTAAAATATGTAGGGATATGGAGGTAAGGCCTGGGTGGGATTGCGGTTGGTGCAGATTCGATGGGCTGAATGGCCTGTTTCTGTACTGTAGGGTTTCTACGATTTCTATTTCTAAAAATGCAAATAAGCAGAGCTGACTGGAGGCGGAATAGAAATCCATTAAGCTATCAATGGTAGCCTATTTTAGAGCACTAAACTATAAAATTGACAGTGATCAAAGATTTTCAATGCTACAGAAAGGATTTCAAAGATTTCAGCTTGCTAGGAAGGCTCAGAAGGCACAAGCCAAATTCACCCTTCATTACCTATTTCTATATGATTTTACGTAACAACATAAGAACATAAGAAATAGGAGCAGGGGTAGGCCATCTAGCCCTTCGAGCCTGCCCCGCCATTCAATAAGATCATAGCTGATCTGAAATGGATCAGTTCCACTTACTCACCTGCTCCCCATAATTCCCTTGTCTATCAGAAACTTATCTACGCTTAACTTAAATGTATTCAGCGAGGTAGCCTCCACCACTTCAATGGGCAGAGAATTCCAGAGACTCACCACTCTTTGAGTGAAGAAGTTCTTCCTCAACTTCGTTCTAAACTGTGCACCTCCCAACTTATTCTGAGACTGTGCCCTCTAGTTCTGCTATCCTTTCTAAGTGGAAAGAATCTCTCTACCTCTAGCCCCTTCATTATCTTGTAAGTCTCTATAAGATCCCCCCTCACCTTCTAAACTCTAACAAGTACAACCCCAGTCTATTTAATCTCTCGTAAACTAATCCCCTCATCTCTGGTATCAGGATTTTAGTGCACGTCCATCAAATTTGGGGGTGAGCTGAGGAGTGGGTGGGAAAGTAATGCCCCACAAACCACCCCCTTCAACCATCAGGCAGAAATACGCCTAGTGGGGAGGGGTGGGGGTGTAAAATGCAGACCATACTCTTAAGTTTAACATTTCAATTTCCTCCCAGCTTTGGTAGAATTTCCTCTTCCTGCTGAACGAGGGAGCTGGTTCTTCAAGTGTCCTTTTGAACAAAGTCTCCTCCACTCAATCTTCTGGGCATAATCAGCTGGAAGAACAAAGCTTTTCCTCTGGGAATTCTTTAGTCTCTAACACACCACCAACTTCATTTCTTTGAATGGAGGATCCATCCTCACCAGCATTCTGCTTGGTGGTTAACCTGAAAATGGTTCTTTTCATCTGCTTGGCATGGCCACACCCGTCCTGGCTCTCCTTCCTTAAATTTACCTGTCTCTGCTTCTGAGAATCTGTGTGTCTGTATATAGCAAGGCCAGCTGTCCCTTCCTTTGCAACAGTGTGAAATCTTGCAGCTTATTTTCAAGAACTTTTGTTATAAATTTCAGTCTCAATAGTAAGGAGTTTACATGGACCTGTGTCTGTGCCGATTTCATAGAAGGTCACATCCTCCTCTTCAAACTACTCCATTTGTCCTTGACTTAAAAGAGGCAGTTTAAAACATAACTGTCTTATTAGGTGTAACTAATTCACAGTACACGAATGGGTGTCGGAATGTGGTCACCTAGGGATTTTCACAGTAACTTCATTGCGATGTTAATGTACACCTACTTTGCGACACTAATAAGTGCACTTTAAACTTTAAATTTAAATGTTGCCCTAATCTGAAATTCAGATCTCCAGCAACCTATCCTCTCTAACATTGTTTTCTTTGTAATTAAATAAATTTTTATTTGGTAGTTGGTGAAGCAAATGCTTATGTCCATCATATCAATTTCAAAATTGCTGAACTAATTTACAATTAAAGTCAAACATTGTAGAAAATAACTGCTCTTGACATGTTTCAAAATCATGAATCTATGAATGAACAATCTCTTTCACCGAGCTTTGTGTAACAACAGGAGGGAATATTACAAAATTAAATATTGTGAGCTTGTATCCTAAAATCATAGAATCCCTACAATGCAGGAGGCCATTTGGCCCATTGAGCCTGCATCAACAGCAATCCCACCCAGGCACTATCCTTGTAACCCCACGTAATCCTCCTGACATTAAGGGGCAATTCCACCCAGACCCTCTCTCTGTAATCCCAAGTATTTACCATGCTAATCCTTCTAACTTACACATCTTTATCCTGGGGAGGGGGGTGAGGGCGGGCAAAGCTTGTATTGGGAATGGATAATCATATACCAGCTCAATAGTAACACTCTGCAAAGAACAGGTGGACATCAGCTTAAAATCAATTAGGTTCAAAGAATTCTGATTAATTTTAATATTCATTTTCAAACATTAACGGGTTTTGTTTTCAAAAAATACTGAGCAATGTTCCATAATGCTGTTCACACTCGGTTGCTTTTCGAATCATAGAATCCCACAGTGCAAAAGGAAGCCATTCAGCCCATCGAATCTGCACCGACCACAACTCTACCCAGGCCCTAACCCATGCATTTACCCTTGCCAGTCCCCTGATACTCAGGGGCAATTTACCATGGCCAATCCATCTAACCCGCACATCTTTCAGACTGTGAGAGGAAACGGGAGCAACCGAGGAAACCCAAACAGACACGAGGAGGACATGCAAAGTCCGCAATGACAGTGACTCAAGCCGGGAATTGAACCTGGGTTCCCGATGCTGGGAAGCAGCAGTGCTAACCACTGCGCCACCGTAACAGGAAAATTGTATCCAACGGATGGAAAATGTATTTTTCTGCTGCCCAGTGTGTCTGTCTCTGGAGGTCACTTGGAGATTAATTGCTATAGCTGGTAAGTGTAAATTTCTGGCTCTTCTTTGAAAGAAATCAACATGAAATAACTAGCTTTCTTTCTTAAGTTACTGAATCTTTGGAAAAGTGGCATAAAACTAAATTTTGAGGCATTGCAGTTGGCTGATTTTTTTTCAATATTTTGAGTGCTATTTGGTTAGAGCATTTGAAATAAGTAACAGAGGCAGAACAAAGTGTCAAATTCAATCCTCATTCACCATTGAAGTTATTGGTAAATGTTGGGCTGTAGTTCCATTCTTCTATAATACAAGCAGGTAGAATAGTGAGTACACTGGGTATTTTTCACACAAGCAGATGAGGAATAGTGTTTCCCTGCTTTCTCACACATGCCTCTTAATGTTACAATCTGTTTTATAATTCCCAGAACATTTCTCATACATGAATGACAATGCCTATCCTTGTTAGCCTTCACTTCCTTATCTGTATTAGATATTTATTAGCGAGGCTTATTCTCCGTACATACTCTTTTGCTCCTTTTCTCAGACTCTGGAGCTAATCCGGCAATTAACATTCCATTCTCAAACCATTGTGCACCTAACTCCTGCAACCTCTCTGTCTCAGTGTCTGGAGATGACTTTATCCAATTACTACAATTATAGCATAATTATCTGCACAGTGCGAGATATTCTAACTTGTTTATTCACTCTTATGACATATTCCTTTTGCTTTTATAGAATGAGTCACAAGTTCAAATTGAAAGGAGACACTGGGAATCATTTTCTACATTAAACCCTATTGTAGAAGCCATTTAAATCAATGTCCATTGTGAGTTTGACACTGGGCACAGTCTAAACTGAGTATAACTTACAATGGGCACAGTCTACAATAGGTACAGTCTAAACTAAGCATAGTCTACAATAAATACAATCTAAACTGGGCTCAGTCTACAATAGGTACAGTCTAAACTGAGCATAGTCTACAATAAATACAGTCTAAACAGGGCACAATCTATAATAGGTACAGTCTACAATGGGCACAATCTATAATAGACACAGTCTACAATAGAGGCTGTCTACAATAGACACTGTATACAATAGATGCTGTCTATAATAGATTCTGTCTACAATAGATAGTCTACAATAGGTACAGTCTACAATAGATACAGTTTAAGATAGACACTGCCTACAATAGACACAGTCTGCAATACGCACAGTCAACAATAGACACAGTCTACAATAGATACAGTCTGCAATAGATACAGTCTACAATCAATGCTTCTACGATAGACACAGTCTACAACATACAGTGTCTATTGTTTCACAGTGCCAGGAAATGTATTCGATTCCCAGCTTGGGTCAGTGTCGGTGTGGAGTTTGCACATTCCCCCTGTGTCTGTGTGGGTGTCCTCTGAGTGCTCCAGTTTTCTCCCACATTCTGGAAGATGTGCTAATTAGGTGCATTGACTCACACAGGGGCCAGACTTTGGCGATGAGCGGAATTTCACAGTATCTTCATTGCAGTGTTAATGTAAACCTTTCTTGTGATAAATAAACTTTAACTTTAATTGGGACACCAGAATTCTGAGGTACAAATTATTCCAGCTTGTCTGAAGTTGGTATAAGTTGAAGGCTTATGGAAATTTGGTGTCTAGGAATTTAATGCGAAGGGGGAATTTAAAGGAAATGGGTATTATCTGTCGGAATTCCACACCATAGGTGACGGAGAATGGCTTTTCCAATGGAATTGTGGAGAATGAAGTAAATAGGATGGGACTTCTACATTTGAAACTGTATTTGTGTTAAGTATCCATTTTCTGTCTCTAATTTTCTTACAATTTTGCTGTGCCAATTCTAGCGGGGACTGAGAGCTGAGATAAGTAGTTACTGTCACTCGTTGCTACAATGAGACAGGAAAGATATGCATTCTTTTCTTCTGAGCTGCTCATCAATCCCGGTTTTTACTGGAAGCACGGAGGAGACTGAAGAGGGATGAGTCGCAAGCTGGACACCTGGACTTACACAGAACACAGAGATTCCAATGTATTTAGTGGCAGGATCTCACTTAAAGACTTTTTCTTCATTTCTGAATGGGAAGTTGACTGGATTAGTGAAAAGGCACATGGGACACTTGTCTTCATCAGTCGTGGTATGGGATATAAGATTAGGGAGGTAAATTAGAGCTGTATAGAGCGTTGATTAGGCCATAGCTAAAGTACTGTGTGGGGTTCTGGCCACCTCACTATAGGAAGGATGTGATAGCACTAGAGGGGGTACAGAGAAGGTTCACCAGGATGTTGTCTGGGATGGAGCATTTGAGTTATAAGGAGAGATTGGATAGGCTTGGATTGTTTTCTTTAGAGCAGAGAAGGCTGAGGGAGCAACACCATTGAGGTCTATAACTTTATGACGGATATGGACAGGGTCAGTAGGGAGCAGCTATTCCCCTTGGTTGAGGGGTTGAACATGAAGGGGCAAAATTTTAGGGTAAGGGACAGAAGACACAGAAGAGATTTCAGAAAAAAAATTCACTCAGGAGGGTTGTGGGAATCTGGAATGCACTGCCTGGGGAGATAGTGGAGACCAGAAACCTTATTAATGTTTAAAAAATATTTGGATGAACACTTGAAATATGATAACGTTCAAGAATATGAGACAAGTGCAGGAAAATAGGACTAGTGCAACTTTAGAGGTAGATATTGTCAGTGCAAGCTCGATGGACTGAAGGGCCTTTTCTGCACTGTATGATTCTATGATTCTGTGAGATTAAAAGTTGGTTTCAATTTTTTCTTTGAGAATTTCTCAGTAGATTGACTTTGAACCCGGTTGTTGGAGATGGATGGACAATTTTTGAGAATACTGTGTTCCCAATCCCTACTCAGCGAGGGGAGGCCTTTGCTCCACCCACCTGGGAGAGAGTTGAACCTAAAGATGAGATGGTGTGGCTCCTGCTCTGCTCAAGGCTGCAATAAACTACAAAGGGTTGTAAATAAACCCTTGTATATCACGCAAACCAGTCTCCCATCCACTGACACTGTCTCTGCTGTCTTAGAAAAGCAACCAGCATAATTAAGGGTCCCACACACCCCAGACATTCTCTTTTCCCCCTTCTTCCATTGGGAAAAGGATACAAAAGTCTGAAGTCATGTACCAACCGACTCAAGAACAGCTTCTTCCTTACTGCTCTCAGAGTATTGAATGGACCTATCTTGCATTAAGTTGAGCTATCTCTACACCCTAACTATGACATTCTTTCCCTACGAACAGTATGCTTTGTCTGTAAAGCATGCAAGAAACAATCCATTTCACTTATGCTAAGTTATGTGACAATAATAAATCAAATGAAATCAAATCGAAATGAAGGGGTGCATTCTCATTCGCCTTCCCCTGCCCCATTCCCACTTTAAGGATCGGAGTTTGGATTAAGTGAACAAACTTCTGCCATCTCCTTGTCTAAATATAACAGCAGAAATATCTTGCACAATACCGCTCCACTAGCTGCAACCTGAGCCTTTCAATTTCTCTTTCAGAGCGCTAATGAGTTCTTTGTGTAAAGATTTTCATTTATTGCTCAAGTAAGCTGTACTTTTGAGATGGCAGCCAAAACTGCTGACTCTCCTGAGGGTAAAACATTCCCCCGATCTCTGCTTCATGGTATCAGTGAGGTTTTTGCCCTTCTGTGTCTAAATTCCAGTCAGCTACACACGGAGAGTTTGGTTATATCTGACAGTAACCAGTCTCCAGGATGGTCGACCCCTCCACCCTGACCCACCTCCCTCCACAATACACCAGTTCCCCCAATCTGATTGGCTACTGTAACAGACAGTAACAGGCCAATTCCAGTAGCCAAATCTCAGCTGTCATCATGGAGCTTAAATAAACGGACAGTGGTGAAGGAGGCATTCAGCATGTTGGTTTCATTGGTCAGAACATGGAATACAGGAGTTGGGACATCTTATTGAAGTTGTACAAGGCATTGGTAAGGCCACACTTGGAATACTGTGTACAGTTCTGGTCACCCTATTATAGAAAGGATACTATTAAACTAGAAAGAGTGCAGAAAAGATTTACTAGGATGCTACTGGGACTCGATGGTTTGAGTTATAAGGAGAGTTGGATAGAGTGGAACTCTTTTCTCTGCAGCATAGGAGGCTTAGGGGTGATCTTATAGAGATCTATAAAATAATGAGGGGTAAAGATCAGCTAGAAACATCTTTTCCCAGTCCAACAATGGCAACTCCAATCATTTTTTCCCAAAGGTAGGGAAGCTAAGATTAGAGGACGTAAGTTTAAGGTGAGAGGAGAGAGATCCAAAAGGTCCCAGAGGGACACGTTCTTCATGTCAGGTGATGAGTGTCTGGAACGAGCTGCCAGAGGTAATAGTAGAGGTGAGTACAATTTTGTCTTTTAAAAAGCATTTAGACGGTTACATGGGTAAGATGGGTATAGAGCAGAATGGGCCAAATGCAGGCAATTGGGTCAAATTTAGTGGTTAAAGAAATGGACAAGTTGGACTCAAGTGTCTGTTTCCATACTGTAAACCTCTATGACTCTAAACAGATAGTCATTGCGAGCTGGTCAACTCCGAGAGCTCAGGGCTGGGATGGTGATCCCATACTGAGAATTGGGGCTGAAATATGGGGCAGTCAGGGAAGTTAAAAGGGTTCTCGAAATGGGATACATTACCTGTATTTATTATAGAAAGACCAGCACCATAAAATCATAGAAATGTTAAGATGCAGAAAGAGGCCATTCAGCCCATTGTGTCTACACTAGGCTAGAAAAGAGAAAAAAGAAACTAGCCAGTTATTTTAATTCCATTTTCCTGTCTATAACTTTGCAGGTTCCAGCTCTCCAGGATTGGTCCAGTTTCCTTTTAAATGAGTTAAACATTTCAGGCTCAACTACCAACTTTGGCAGTGATTTCCAGACACCCACCACTCTCTGGATGAAAAAGTTTTTCCTTTTACTCATTCATTCGTTGGACACAGGTGTCGCTGGCTGGCCAGCATTTACTGATCATCCCAATTACCCAGAGGCAGTTAACATTCAACCACATCGCTGTGCCTCTGGAGTCACACGGAGGCCAGACCAGGTAAGGATGGCAGATTTCCTTCTGTAAAGAACATTACTGAACCAGATGAGTTTTTCCAACAATTGACAATGGTTTCATGGTCATGAGTAGATTCTTAATTCCAGATTTTTAAAAATTAGATTCAAATTCCATCATCTGCCATGGTGGGATTTGAACCCAAGTCCCTAGAGTATTGGTTGAGTTTCTGGATTAATAATTTAGCGATAAGACCACCAGGCCATCGCTCCACCTATGCCCCCCCCTTCAACAAATCACCTTCAATCTCTGCCCCCTGGTAATTGATCCCTTAGTGAGGGTAGATAAGTCATATTTAGATCCCTCATAATTTTGTCACCTCAATTAGGGTCACTCATCTCCATTCTAACTCTGTAACACCTTACATTTACCACGGCTAATCCATTTAACCTACAAACCTTTGAACACTAAGGGGCAATTTAGCATGGCCAATCCACCTAATCTGCACATCATTGGAGGAAACCAGAGCACCCAGAGGAAACCCACGCAGACATGGGGAGAACATGCAAATTCCACACAGACAGTGACCCGAACCTGAAATCAAACCTGGGTCCCTGTGAGGCAGCAGTACTAACCACTGTGCCACCTTGCCATTGAAGTTGACTTTCTCTCTTTCCGTGGATTCTGCCCGAGTTTCGTGTATTTGCTGTTTTTATTGTGCATTTCCCTTATCTGCAGTGCATGATGATAATTGTAGTTAAAGAAATATTTGCATTTAAGTAGCACACGACTGGAGCAAACCAAGATGCTTCACACAGATTATGTGAGTGGCGCATTAATTACTGTTACACAGGAACTCATATCGCCCTTTGTACTGCAATGAGGTAAATGGCAAAAGTAACAGTATTTTGGAGCAATAATTGAGGGAGGAATGTTGGCCAGGACACGGTGGTATTGTGTTTAGCACTGCTGGCTCTTAGCACAGGGTCCCAGATTCAATTCTGGCCTCAGGTCTGTATGGAGTTTGCATATTCTTTCCGCCAGGTGCTCCAGTTTCCTCCCACAGTCCAAAGCTGTGTTGGCTCAATTGACCTGAATGTCGGGGGGGAAGGGGAGTTAGCAGGATAAATGCTAATGTCAGGGGTTACAGGAATAAGACCTGGACCTGAGTGAGTTTGTTGTCGGTATAGATTCGATGGGCTGTATGGCCTCCTCTGTACTGTAGGAATTCTATGATTCTGTGACATCTGGGAAACTCCCCATTCCTTGATGAGCAACATCAGATTGCTAGTCTCATAAAATCCACAGCAGGGTGAGATGACCTGTGAATCTCTGTGATTTAATCTGTTCAGTAGGGGACAATGATTCCAGGGATTATAATTCTCCTGTTCTCTACTTCAGTCTTTGAGACCTTCCCTAGGCCGAGAAATGAACTTAGGTGAGCTGCCAGCTGATCTCATAGGCCTATAGGGTACAAATTAGGTTAAATTCCTTGGATAGGCTAGGAACACTTCCCAGGAATTACTAGGAGAAGGACTAAAGATTTCCCATTCCTGGTGGAAACACAAGTGTAATGCAGAAGACTCTTGGGGCTAAAACTGAGGAAATCATCTCAAACTGTGTCCTCCCGACAATAAATTAAAACAGAGTTTGGCAGAAGGCCAGGAATTTTTACACCATAATTCTTTATGGTCCAGTTGATCAGGTAGTTTGATTTTTAGTTTAGTATCTCAATTGAAAAACAGTGACTCTGTGAGTGAAACATTCCCTCAGTGTGGCAGTGCCAACCATCTGGAACATTTTGACCCATTCTTACCTGTCATTCACTGTCTCTGTATGTCTCTTAATATTAATCATCCATCAGAATAGCCATAACTTTCCATGAGGAATGGAGAGGAGCAAGCTAATAGATTCCTGCAACCACATCCAACATTGCAAGGTTTATTAACTGTTAATCAGGCAGGTGGAACATGAATGAACCAGGCTGTTCTCCTTAACCATTTGGGCCAGGAAGGATTTTCATATTTCAGCAGTATTGCAAATTTAGATCATTGCAAACTAACATCATCATCAGGTGGCAAAGCCCCGTTTTCATCACAAGAGTGACCCATCCCAAATGCTTGTTTAGAAATTCAGATCAACACATTAAACACCAACTTGTTGGTCCTCAGGCTTTGAATCGAACTATTCTTCATAATTTCTATCTCTCTGTCTCCCTCTGTCTCTCACCCTCTCTCTTTTTCTCTTTCTTTGTCTCCATTTGTCTCCGTCACTCTCCCTTTTTCTCTCTGTCTTCATCTGTCTCCCCCACTCTTTTCTTCTCTCTCTGTTTCCATCTGTTTCTCTCACTCTCTCTTTTTCTCTTTCTCTGTCTCCATCCATCTCTTTCTCTCTTTTTTTTCTTTCTTTGTCTCCATCTGTCCCTCTCACTCATCCTTTTTCCCTCGCTCCGTCTCCACCTGTCTCCACCTATCTTTCTCTCTCTCTCTCCCTCTCTGTGCTTGACTTATTCTCACATCCCACTTTCTTCACCCTCTTTCTCAGCTTTCCTTTGTTCTCTTTGACATTGTTTGCATTCATCTCTCCCTCTCTCTGTCTTTCTCTCTTTTCCATTCTCAGCCACCTAAGGAACAAGTTAAGGTGGTTCCAAAGCTTCCAAAATAATCATCAGCTCCCGGTTACACAGTGGACTTTGCACTGAACTGATCAGAATATTGAAATTTTACATCAGAAGTGATATAGAATTTTATATAATTTCCAACAGAGAAGCAGGCGCCATGGGCTTGCACTGGTTATTGTTCTCCAGGCAACCCTAACCCTAATTCTAAGGGTTACTCCTACCTTATTTAATGGTCAGCATGATGGCACAGTGGTTAGCACTGCTGTATCACAGTGCCAGGGACCTGGGTTAGATTCCTGGTTTGGGTCACTGTCTGTGCGGAGTCTGCACACTCTCCCTGTGTCTGCATGGGTCTCCTCTGGGTGCTCTGGTTTCCTCCCACAGTCCAAAATTTGTGCTGGTTAGGTGCATTGGCCATGCTAAAATCTCCCTTAGTGTACCCGAGCAGATGCCAGAGTGTGGCAACTGGGGGTTTTCACTGTAACTTCATTGCAGTGTTAATGTCAGCCTATTGTAACACTAATAACCAAACTAAACCATTATGCTCTTTCTTTCTTTTAGTGTATCCTCCAACATCATTGGCTGGCCAGCATTTATTGCCCATCACTAATTGCCCCTGAGAAGGTGACGGTGAACTTGAACTGCTGCTGCCCATGTGGTGTAGGTACACCCACAGTGCTGTCAGGAAGAGAGTTTCAGGATTTTGAGCCAGTGATAGTGAAGGAATGAGGATATGTTTCCAGATCAGGATGGTGAGTGAGTTGAAGGGGAATCACAAATGATAGTGTTCCCAGGTACCTGCTGCCCTTGTCCTTCTAGGTGGTAGAGGTTGTGCATTTGGAAGATGCTGCGTAAGGAAGATTGTAAATCCTTGTCACTTTTTGTATTATGAAGAGCTGAATAGCATTCTTAGTGGATGAAGTATTCTGTTAAATTTTAAACATGTCTCTGTTTCATAATTAATTGATTTCTAAGTTATTAAAGGAATAATACAGAGACAGACTTGGCAGATCATTACATGTTACAAATTTCTGAGTGTAGCTGGTACCTTTTTCCCTCCAACACTGCACATCTGGTATTTGCCTGGTTCACGCTGACACGCCACCTCTCTGTCTTTCAAAAGTTTATTTATTAGTTACGAGTAAGGTCAGTTGGATTGGCCATGCTAAAATTGCCCCTTAGTGTCCTGAGATGCATAAGTTAGAGGGATTAGTGGATAAAATATGTAGGAATGTGGGATAAGGCCTGGGTGGGATTGTGGTCAGTGTGGACTTGATGAACCAAATGGCCTCTTTTTGTACTGTAGGGTTTCTAAGATTCTAAGGCTTACATTAACACTGCAATAAAGTTACTGTGAAATTCCCCGAGTCGCCACATTCTGGTGCCTGTTTGGGCCAATACACCTAACCAGCATTTCTTTCAGAATGTGGCAGGAAACCAGAGCACCCAGAGGAAACCCACACAGATATGGGAAGAATGTGCAAACTCCACACAGACAACAACCCAAGTTGGGTATTGAACCTGGGTCCCTGACGCTGTGAGGCAGCCGTGCTAACCCCTGTGCCACCCCCATGAATTCTGTCTCACTATTTAATCTCTCGGTATTCTCTCTGGGGCCCAGGTGTTTGCTGTCAGGTTGGGAGCACAAAGCTGACATTTAAAAATGGTCACCCACAGTTCTGATTGTTGTTCTGGAGAATGGGCTGAATTAGAAAGTGAGTCTGCCTATCCTGGAGTGAGTGTGGAAGCTGTCAAGTACAGAACCGGGCAGGGTGAAATGCCTGCCTCTGTGCTCCAGCACTTTGAGTTCAATAAATAAAAGATTAAAACAAAATAGCATCCAGCCCTCATCCTCTCAAACTTTCCTATGCTCCATTCAAATTAACTTTTATCACTTCTCCCTGCCCCCATAGCATCCTCATACCCACAATGTCAATCCATGCTCACACAGCACCCTTTGCCCTTACACCTTTCATGCCAACTCATATAGCAACATTTGACAGTTGTAAAGCCCTGACAATTTTTTGGCAGTGTGACAGTTTTTTGACAGCTTTGACAGTTCCAATGAGTTTATGTACTTATGACGCACAGTTACGTTTATTTTTTTAACAATCTTGCCTTTTCTGTGCCTTACCAATTTCTTGGACCATATCCAAAGGGTACCTTACCTCTCCAAATGGATAACCTGGCTACACAAACAAATCCACCGAGTTCAGATTCAGCTGTTAAGGTCTAATTTGTGCACTCTAGGTTTCATACTTCTAGCCAACCAAAATCCCACTTCACTTAAGAGGGCTGGTGATTTAAATGGTCTGGTGCCCCTGTAACATGTGCTTGCATGCTCTTTGGCCAAACTCAATACTGCCCCTGAAAAAATAGGAAGTGCCATGTTTGGAGCGACTATCCATTGTGGTGTGAATCTGAAGCTTTGATCTTTACCTCTCCATCTCTGTCAATCTGTTTCTTCAACTCTCATTCTTTCTGTCTCATTTAGGCCTTTCTCTACCTCTGTCAGTGTTCCAATCTCTACATCCTCCTCTCTTATTATGTCTCCATGTCGATCTTTGCCTCTCAGTCTCTGCCTCTATCACTCATTTGAATTCTTTATTTCCACTTTCGCCCTATCATTCCCCATCTCTGAATTGTAGTCAAACAAAAAACAACAAAGAACAAAACAGCACGGGAAACAGGCCCTTCGGCCCAACGAGCCCACGCTGCCACCTCAATGTTCCCACTTCTACCCGCGATCCCTGTTCATGTTTATAGATCTATGGATTAAAAACCAAATTTGAGACAATTTAGGGAGAATTTGTTTTGCCAATTAGCCTAAGAGCACATCTTTGGGATGTGGAGGAAACCGGAGCACCCGGAGAAAACCCACGCAAGCACGGGGAGAATGCGCAAACTCCCACAGACACAGGCCCAAATCCGTGTATCTGCACAGCACAGCTATAGTCACTGCGCTGTCGTGTTGCCCATCAGATGGTCCAGGTCAAGCATACACTAACAATGTGAAGCAGTAGGATACTCTCGAAAAAGGTCCAAGAGCAATCCTCTCATGACCCATCGCGTGTGTGCCCCTCGTTAGACAACAAGGTGGACCAAAGCACCGTTAGGATAAAAACAAGTACATCAATATCATCATCTATTTACACACTTCCCAGGGACTCCCAAGGCTCATGATCCCTATTTTAAATCAGTTTTCTATACCCCTCCATTCCCATTCTGTTCATGTGCCCATCTAAGTATTTCTGAAATATCTCCAGAGTACCTGCCTCCACCACTTTACTTGGAAGCACATTCCATACCCCCATCACCCTCTGTGTGAAAAAACTCCCTCTAGCATCCAAATTATACCTTACCCCCCTCACCCTAAGCCCGTGACCCCTCATGCTATTTGAGTCCATCCTAGGAAAAAGCTTAGCCCTGTTTACTCTATCTATTCCCTTCAAAATCTTGTACACCTCTATCAGATCTCCTCTAAGTCTACGTCTTTCTAAGGAAAACAGTCCCAATTTGCCTAATCTCTCTTCATAACTTAGACCTTCCATACCAGGCAACATCCTGGTAAACCTCGTCTGCACTCTTTCCAGAGTCTCTATGTCCTTCCGGTAGTAAGGCGACCAGAACTGGACGCAGTATTCCAAATGAGGTCTAACCAGCGTTTTATACAACTGCAACATTAAAGGCCAGCTCTTGTACTCTATACCCCTTCCTATAAAGGCTAGCATACTATATGCTTTCTTCACAACCTTCTCCACTTGCTCTGCCACCTTCAGAGACTTGTTCACCTGCACCCCCAGGTCCCTCTGCGTTTCTATACTCTTAATAGGTCTACCCTTTATCATATACCTCCCCCCTACATTCTTTCTCCCGAAATGCATCACCTCACATTTATCAGGATTGAATTCCATCTGCCATCTGTCTGCCCAAGCTACCAGCCTATCTATGTCCTGCTGTATCGCTTGACAATGCTCCTCACTATTCGCAAGTCCAGCTATCTTTCTATCGTCTGCAAACTTGCTGATCACTCCACTTACTCCCTCTTCCAAGTCATTTATATATATTACAAATAGAAGAGGTCCCAATACCGAGCCCTGCAGCACACCACGAGTGACCGACCTCCAGCTAGAGAAACTCTCTTCCACTATTACTGTCTGTCTCCTATTACCAAGCCATTACCTTATCCATCTAGCTACCTGTCCTTGTATCCCATTTGCCTTGACCTTCTCGACTAACCTCCCATGAGGGACTTTGTCAAACGCCTTACTAAAATCCTTATAGACGACATCAACGGCTCACCCTTCGTTCACCGTTTTCGTCACCTCCTCAAAAAATTCTACCAGATTTGTAAGGCACGACCTCCCCTGAACAAATCCATGCTGCATTTGTCCCTCAATCTCTGTCTCAATTTTTCCATCTGTCTCTCCTGATCTCCAATTCGTTCTACCCATCTCACGCTCTTTCGATCACTGTCTCATTCTGTCTCACATTGTCTCTATCACTTCATCTCCATCCATTGATTTATTCTCAGCCTCTTTCAGTCTCCCTCTCTTTAGATTTACAGCCAAAGAAGGTATGTTAGTAAAATCTACATTATGCCTTAAATTCTTCCCCTGTGGGATAATACTGTGTGCATATTAATAAATTGCTTTTGTTCCTCATTATGACACCTCTTACTCTCCATCCAACCCTGATGGGAGAGAGGGGGGGGGAGCTGACAGTGAACAGAAAGTGTTTGCGTAATCCCTTGTACCAGCCCGCACTAAGCACAGTGATAAACCATCATATAAGGTTTCATCACCTTTTCCCCTCTCCTCTCCCACTGCGGCTGGGATTGAATTCAAGAGGAGATAACCACCTTCTGGTACCTTATCCAACCGTCTCGACACTTGAGACCAGTTAACACAACACAGAGCAACTCTCCCAGCCTGTGATCTCGGTATGGTTCAGTACACGATCGCATGATGCACTTACTCAGAGCACCCAGGAGAGAAGCAGAGCTTCATCATGTATTCAGTCAGTGGAGGTTAATGTTAGCAGGGATGTAACCCGGAGAACAATGTGCTGATGTACTTGGAGGCAGAAACCCCTGCTGAAAGGGATGTTGTTACAAAATGAGCCTGCAATGCACATTTAACATGCCGAGTGGGAGCCGGGGGTTTTTGGGGGGCTGGGATGGGGGCATTAAGAGATAAGATTGTGAAGACTGAAACCAAAAGAGAAAGTGCTGGAAAATCTCAGCAGTTCTAGCAGCATCTGTAAGGAGAGAAAAGAGCTGATGTTTCAGGTCCAGATGATCCTGTGTCAAAGCTAAAACAGTAAGAAGTCTCACAACACCAGGTTAAAGTCCAACCAGTTTATGTGATAGTAAACCCACAAGCTATTGTCAGGTGAGTGGATAGACTGAGTGGGTGAGGACTTAGCAGATGGAATATAATGTTGGCAAGTGTGAGGTTATCCACTTTGGTTGAAATAATAGTAGGACAGATTTAAAGGGAGAAAAGCTGTAGCATGCTGCAGTGCAGAGGGATCTGGGAGTCCTTGTACACAAATCGTAAAAATCCAGTCTGCAGGTGCAGCAGGTGGTCAGGAAGGCAAATGGAATGTTGGCCTTAATAGCGAGAGGGATAGAATATAAAAGCAGGGAGGTCTTACTGCAACCGTACAGGGCACTGGTGAGGGCACAGCTGGAGTACTGTGTGCAGTTTTGGTTGCCGCATTTGCGAAAGTATATATTGGCTTAGAGGAAGTATAGAGAAAGTTCATCTGGCTGATACCAGAGATGAGGGAGCTAGCCTATGAAGAGAGATTGAATAGACTGGGTCTGTACTTGTTAGAGTTTAGAAGGCTGAGGGGGGATCTTATAGAGACTTACAAGATAATGAAGGGGCTACATCGGGTAGAGGTAGAGAGATTCTTCCCACTTAGAAAGGATAGCAGAACTAGAGGGCACAGCCTCAAAATAAGGGGTGGGGGCAGTTTAGATCAGAGTTGAGGAGGAACTTCTTCACTCAGAGGGTGGTGAATCTCTGGAATTCTCTGCCCATTGAAGTAGTGGAGGCTACCTCGCTGAGTATATTTAAGTCACGAGTAGATAAATTTCTGATGGACAAGGGAATTAAGGGTTATGGGGAGAAAGCGGGAAAGTGGAACTGATTCACTACAGATCAGCCATGATCTTATTGAATGGCGGGGCAGGCTCGAAGGGCTAGATGGCCGACTCCAGCTCCTATTTCTTATGTTCTGGTCTCAAACGGAGCATATAAAAGGCACACACAGTTTACAGATGTTGATTAGAATGTGAGTCTTTACAGCTAACCTGCTATTCAAGTCTGAAAGCTGCAGACAATGTGAGTGGAGATAGCATCAGGCACAGGCTAAAGAGATGTGTATTGTCTCCAGACAGGACAGTTAGTGAGATTTTATAAGCTCAGGCAAGTCCTGGGGGTTACAGATAGTGTGACATGAACCCAAGATCCACATCAAAGATAAAAGACGTAGAAAGTAGGCAATATTTATACTGCAGGCTGAGGGAAGAAAAGATGAGTTATAGCCACAGAAACCAGGGGAAAAGGCTGCTACTGGCAGTCCACAGAGAGAATAAAGGGTGTGAATGGCCAAAGGGCAGAGAAGCTGAAATTCCAAGGTAAGCTGTGGGAGAAGTGGGGGGGGGGGGGCAATGGATGGGAGAGAGGTAAAATTGAGGAAAAGGGGGGAGGGGGAGAAAAGGGGGAGAAAATGTAAAGAAACAGGGATAAAATAGGAGGAAAGAGTTGGGTGGGAAAGAAAAATAAAGACAAACAGATAAAGAAGACTGAATTGGACAAAGAAGGAATGTTCAAAGGGATGGGCTAGAAGATATAATCACTCATGATCTTGTCGAAGTGAAACTAACACATCACCCTGCAATTTTACCCTCTAGAAAAAAGCTTATTTCTTTAACAGGTGAATGCAGTTAAAGGGCGGATTCTCTGGCCATTCATACCCGGTCATCACCAAGAGCGAAGAGCTTGGCGCTCAGCCAAATCTCCATTCTCTGTGGCAGGACTGGAGAATCGCAGCCCTCTAGGTCCCTGAGTCAGGAAATCCGCCATCTTCCGCCGACAGATTTGCCGAGATTTTACTCACTGTTCGATGCCTCATAACGCCTCCTCGAAAAATAATCACACGTCCTATCACACCATTCCTAATGTCCGAGATGCATTGCCATGAGCGATGGGGCTCAATCTTGACACGTGATTGGGCAAATTGCAAAGACCAAAATGGACGCGAGATTAGCCACCATACCATTCCCAACATCCACCTCAGGGAGGTTTTAAAGGCTCTCTCTGCAATGGGGTATATTTCAATCCAACGCCAAATGCCAATGACAACATGGCAGCACTTTTTGAAGTTTTTAGCCAATCCGACTCATCCCATTGGCTATGCACTCTGGTCCAGTCACCATTGTTCCTTCTGCATGTCCCATATATCGCTCAGCAGTCTGTCTTATTGATTTAGTTTTTCCATCTAAAAATCCTTTGCCATTTAGATTACTGTAGTTTGCCCTTGTCTTTGAGTCAGGCTGTGCTAAATTTCAATTCCCCACCAAAGTACTGAGGGAGTGCTGCCTTGTCAGGGGTGCTATCTGGAAGAGATGCTAAATCAAGGGCTTGCTTGCCACCGTGGGGTAGCAAAGTGGCACAGTGGTTAACGCTACTGCTTCACTGCAACAGGGACCTGGGTTCAATTCCCGTCTTGGGTCACCGCCTGTGCGGAGTCTGCACATTCTCTCCGCGTCTGCATGGGTTTCCTCTGGGTGCTCTGGTTTCCTCCCACAGTCTGAAAGATGTGCTGGTTACGTGCATTGGCCGTGCTAAATTCTCCCTCAGTGTACCTGAATAGGCGCTGAGTACGGCAACTAGGGAATTTTCACAGCAACTTCATTGCAGTGTTAATATAAGCCTACTTGTGACACTAATAAATAAATTTTACTCTTGGTGGATGTAGAGGGTTCCAGTGCACTACTTGGAAAAAAGCAGGGGAATTTTTTTGTCCTGGTTAATTTGTCACTGTCCAACAATATTACCACAAAGCAGATTGATCTCGTTGCTGTTTGAGAAAACTTGCTGTGTGAATTTGTTACCATTCTGGCTACATTACAGCAGCGACTGGACTTCAAACATCAAGAGCTTTGGCATCTCCTATGATCTGAGAAGACCTGGTAGCGTAGTGGCTTGAGGAGCCGACTCCTGTCCCTGATTCATATGTTTGCATCTTCATAGAAGCAGAAGGAGGCCATTCGGCCCATCGAGCCTGCACTGACAACGATCCCACCCCTGGCCTTATCCCCATGTTCTGTAATGCACACCAACAGTTTGTAATTATTGAGAGCCTTTAACAATATAAAGTGTCCTGAGGTCTTTCACAGGAGTGTACTGAGCAAAGTATAGGAAGATCCAGGGGGGTGGTTAAAGAGGGAGGTTTTAGAGATTGTCACAAAGGAAGAAAGCAAGGGAGAGAATTTTGCGGCAAGGGACAGGGATTTGCAAAGCCCAGGGCTCAGGCAGCTGAAGACATGTTCACCAATAGTGAGACAATTAAAAATTGGGGGTGCTCGCGAGGTCAGGCTTTGAGAGGTGCAGATATCTGGGAGGGGTTGCGGGGCTGGAGATGATCAGTGGAATGATGGGAGTGGCTGGGTGATGAATCATGGAATCCCTACAGTGCAGAGTAAGGCTATTTGGCCCATTGAGTCTGTACCTACCACATCCCACTTATGCCCTATTCCCGTAACCCCACACATTTATCCTGCTAATCCCCCCTGAGGCTAAGGGTTTATTTAACATGGCCAATCAACCTGACCCGCACATCTTTGAAGTGTGGGAGGAAACCCATGCAGACACGGGGAGAATGTGCAAACTCCACACTGACAGTAAACTGGGGCCGGAAAAGAACCCGGCTCCCTGGCGCTGTGAGGCAGCCATGCTAACCACAGTGCCACCGTGCCAGCCCAAGATAAGGATACGGAAGAGCTTGAAGTCAGGGATGGTGAATTTTGAAATTTTGTTTGACAGGGAGCCCAGGAAGTCAGTGGGCACTGGGCTGAAGGGTCTAAGGGATGTGGTGCGAGGTGGGACAGGATCTTTAGATGGCCTGGAACTTTTAGAGGGAGGAATGTGGAGAATGTTGGAATAATGAAATCCAGAGATAATGGCTGGAGTTCTTTGGCCGTTTTTGCCCCACTATCGCTGCCAGTGAGGATGGAAAATTTGACACTCCAGCAAATCTCCATTCACTACAGCGGGACAGGAGAATCCTGGCTATGGGCGAGGTTGGAGAATCAGGACTTATATAAGTCTGGATAAACGCAGGATTTTTTTTTATACAGTCCCAGAGGTATTGACCCTCTCTCCCTCTGCAATGGGATCCAGCTGAGTTACCAGAATCATGTTATTTAGTCAGCGTGTCTTTAATGACATGGGGACCTGGGATTACGTCCCCTGTTACTAAGGAGAGGATCTGGGAAGATGTGGATAGATTCTAGTAGTTAATTACTGGCTGCATTCCAGGACAGAATCCACGTCTCTGTTTCAGCTTGACTTGTCTCCATGTCAATCAGCAGGGCCTGTGCGGAGATATGTCAGTGCCCAGATCTGAATTAGGGCTTTAATCCATCACCCTGCTCTTTTCTCAGTATCACAAATCCTGTGTCAGCCTCCTCCTTTTACTGCCTGCCAGCTGGTGACATTTTTCATAATCAGGTTAAAGGTCAGATGTCTCGGCTATGCCAAATGCCCAATTAATTTTTATTTAAATTTAGCTTCTTGCTGGTTCTGTTGCAACAAGAAAGGATCTTCCTTCTCCCCATTGCAATTCTTTCTCCCCACTTCCTTTCCGATCCTCCAAGATTTCCTCATGCTCTGGAATAGGGAAATTCCCAATTGATGGCGACAATTTAGTCCAGCTGCTTTGAGGGTCTCCGGAGTGCTTTCCCTCTCTTCCTGTGACTCTCTGATCCTCCCTGCGACATTTCCTTTCTCCCTGTGACTCTCCCTTCCTCCCTTAACTCTCTCACTCTCTCTGCGACTCTCTCACCCTCCATGTGAGCCTGTCTTGCTCACTGTGACTCTGTCACTCTCCCTGTGATTCTCTTTCTCTCCCTGCGACTCTCACTCTCCATGTGACTCTCTCACTCTCACTGCGACTCTCTCTCTCTGCGACCCTCTCTCTCCCTGTTACTTTCTCTCTCTCACCCTGTGACTCTCTTTCCTGCGACCCTCTCTCTCCCTGTTACTTTCTCTCTCTCACCCTGTGACTCTCTTTCCTGCAGCCCTCTCTCTCCCTGTTACTTTCTCTCTCTCACCCTGTGACTCTCTTTCCTGCGACCCTCTCTCTCCCCCCATTGAAACCTCCTCCCAGTACGTGCTATTCTCAGGAAGCTCCCGGTCTCAACTTCACTTCAGTGCAGGCATAGCAGCACCGCGCAAATACCCAGCAGCAAATGTCCCAGAACGGTCCATAAAGAAGAAGCAGTAGGGGGAGAGTTCAGGAAAATGACAGAAAAGAGAAGAAACAAGAAAGAGAATTTGAGATAAATGTTTGTGGGGCCAATAAGAGAAACAGGGGGAAGTTAAGAAGGGGGCTACAGCCAGCAGATTTGAAAGCAGACCAGAGAGAAATGATAGAGCAGGAATAAGCTGGGACCAGCACAGAGCTGCAAACAAAGGGTGTGGTTTCTGAAATCTCCCCTGCGATGGAGCCACTGGGGGTTGGTAAGGATGGGGCAGTGGGTGAGTAAGACTTTAGAGACAGGATAGAGAGGCAGTACTCGGGTTTACAAAGGACAGTTGGCAATGGGGATGATAAATCAGAAGTAAAGAGGGAAAGGGTTTCACCAGGAGAGTAGGTGAGGTAAGGATGCAAAGGTCTATTCAGATGGGATTCTCCAGTTTTGGGGTGAGCGCAGCTGGAGAATCCCAACCCACATCCCAAAGCTATTCCACTGGCTCTGAATCTGTCCCTAAATCACCAACGGATTCTTTGCTAAGGAGCTCAGTGAAGAAGTGGTGACTGATGGTGATAAATATCTCCCCACCTACCTGTCCGTCACAGACACCAGATTGCATGATGCTAATCATGAATCAATGTTCTGTAGCCTCACAAATTCAAGTTTAAAAAGAAAGATTTTACATACGTCCTTCATTCCTTTCATCATTTTAAAGTTTCGATCTATGTCGTCTCAACCTCTTCAGTTTTTTTTTAGAATTTTTCCAACCAAATTACATAAAGTTTTATTGATGTCAGAAGTAGGCTTACGTTAACACTGCAATGAAATTACTGTGAAAACCCCCACATTCTATTGCCTGTTTGGGTACACCAAGGGAGAAGTTAGCACGGCCAATGCATCTAACCAGCATGTCACTGGGACTGTGGGAGGAGACAGGAGCACCTGGAGGAAACCCACGCAGACACGGGGAGAACGTGCAGACTCTGGACAGACCCAAGGCAGGAATGGAACGCTGATCCCTGGCGGTGTGAGGCAGCAGAGCTAATCACTGTGCCACTATGCTGCTCCAATAGTCCGGGGCCATTGATAACTTTCCAGGTTCAGAGATTCCATTCCTATATCAAATTATAAAATAGTTACGGTACAGAAGAGGCCATTTGGCCCATTACAGCAACTCCTAGCCCCCTACCTTTGCCATGTCATTCTGCAAATCTTTCTCTTTGGATACTTATCAAATTCAGCTGAGTGGGATTGCGCAGTCTCACTTGTCCCAGAAGTGTAAAATCCCGCCTGAGGTCAATGGACCTTTTCATGGTCTGTACCGTGCCCACTCCAATTCCAATGGCAGGCAGTAAAATTCCAGTCTCTGTGCCTGTTAGGTGTAAAATAAAATTCCCTTCATTGTATACCATCAAGGGAAGAACTTTATTGACCCTGCCTTCAACCGTACGACAGAGCTTCCCTTTCGTTCTGATTTCACCCTCCCTTCTCCCCCCTCCCCAACCTTATTTGATTAATAAAAATCCTGCTACATTTATCGTTCTGATGAGAGATCCTTGACCTGAAACGTTAACATATGAACAAGCGAACAGAAGAGTTAGGAGCGGGATTAGTTCCCAGAAATGGCTGCTGTTTCCCACTGAGCAGGAAAAGCATATCACTTCCCCAACACCAACAACTCAATCCAAGGATTTGAGAGTGTTATTGCTGGAAAATGTAACTTAGCATCAGTATCAAACCTTCCTCACTCAATTAGAGAGGAATTCCATCGTGAACGTTGCGTTAAATCTGGTCGGAATTCTCCAGCCATTCGCACCCCCGCTGCCACTGTCAGCGAGAATGGAAAATTCTGCGCTCAACCAATTCCCCACAGCGGGACTGGAGAATCCCTGAGAATCTTTGTGTCAAACTTTAGTTGGCCCATGCTCAGGCTGGAAGATTTTCAGTATTTCGTGGCAGTTGGATTTTACAGTCTCGCCAGAATGAATGGAGATTTTGCTGGTCCTGCCATGGGAAAACCTGTAGCAGGTGGGCTGGTACTGAGCTGTACCCAGCTCTCATCCCCATCTTACCTACAGGCACTGGTAAAGGGGCAAAAAGATATACAAATTTGATACCAGAACTAACACGTTATACATATGGAGAAAGAATGAACAGACTGAGACTCATTCATCTCTACAGAAAAAGGCTGAGGGGGGTAATGTGAAACAGGTCTTTCAAGCTACAAAAGCATTTACTGGGGTACAAAGAGGGAAGATTTGTTCCACTTGTGAGGAGACCATAACTCGGGGGCACATGATAAATCGAGAGTGACTCAATGTGGCTTTAACAATAAAAGGCTTTATTGTTAACAGACGAAATACATATTACATATAATTGTAGAATTCCTACAGTGCAGAAAGGCTATTTAACCTGTTGAACCAGCATCTACAACAATCCCACTCAGCCCCTTTCTCCGTAACCCCACGTATTTATCCTGTTAATCCCCCTGATGCTTAGGGGCAATTTAGCATGGCCAGTCAACCTAATCTGCACACCTTTGGACTGTGGGAGGAACACAGTAAGAAGTCTGACAACACCAGGTTTAAGTCCAACCAATTTATTTGGTAGTAAACTCACAAGCTTTCAAGATTTGTCCCTTCGTCGGGTGAATGGAGTGTTCTGGCCTCAGACAGAGCATATAACAGCACAGACAGTTTACAGATTACTGATTAGAATGTGAGTCTTCACAACTAACCTGCTATTCAAGTCTTAAAGATGCCGACAATGTGAGTGGAAAGAGCATTAAGCACAGGTTGAAGAGATGTGTATTGTCTCTAGACAGCACAGTAAGTGAAGTTTTTTGCTAATCCAGGAAAGTCATGGGGGTTACAGATAGTGTGACATGAATCCAAGATCCCTGTTAAGACCGTCCTCATGTGTGCAGAACTTGGCTATCAGTCTCTGCTCAGCGACTCTGCGCTGTCGTGTGTCGCAAAGGCCACCTTGGAGAACATTTACCAGAAGGTCAGAGGCCCGTGACTGCTGAAGTATTTGCCAACAGGAAGGGAACAATCTTGCCTGGTGATTGCCTACCTAATACGCTGCATGAAAGGATGTCCCAAAGCATTGGGGAGACCATGCAGACGCTACCACAACGGATGAATGAGCATCGCTCGACAATCACCAGGCAAGAGTGTTCCCTTCCTGTTGGGGAACCTGTGTCCCTGGTGCTGTGAGGCAGCAGAGCTAATCACTGTGCCACCTTATATACAATAAGATCAGATGATTCATAAGGGCCTCACAGATCATGGGACCCTCAGAAAATGCCCTTCTCCCCTTAAAGGGCCATGCTACTACAGGGCATAACCATAAGACAGTCAGGAATGAATCCAAATGGGAATTTCTTCACCCAGCGAGAGAACATAGAGCTCACTGTCACAGAGAGTGGCACCTTTTGTTCAAGTGGACATCAATGATGCAGTTAAGGAGATGTGTAATGGAGAAAGGAGTAGAAGTTTACACTTATGGAGAGCATTGGCAGAAGCTAACTAACTCCATAAGCCAGTGTGGCCAGATGGTCCACTGTAAAGATGATATTTACTGCGTTTGCAACTGAGTTGTCTGCAGCCAGCTAGCACCGTGAGGGTTAAGTGTCAGATCCGATAGCAAGCTCTGACTGCCACCATTACTAATCGGGCTCCCAGCACCGCTGTCCCGTCTCACAGCTCCGGGGCTGGGGTCTCCCTCCCTTGCAGGCAGCCAGTGTGTAAAGTGATCTGGCTGCAAACAGCAGGGGTATGTGTGTGAAAGGATCCAACACGCCACATAAAGACAGCTGTGATGCCGCTTCTCCCCGGAGCCCAAATCCTGGGAAAAGAATGAATGATTGTGGCTGCTTGTGCGAGCCGGAATCAAGTGTCACATTGTAACGGAGGCCAGCGTTTCCAAACCATCCACCTGCTGTCACCGTTCCCCCCAAAGCCCCTCCCGCGAAGAAAAAAACCCCTCTCTAAACATTGACACTGAGCAAATAATTCCATCATAGTCCTCGGTGTATTTTCTGAGAATGTTTCTCCATCTCTGAACTGTGTCGTGGTAGTTAACAGCTGGACGACTGAAAGAAAGAAGCTTGTTGAGGCTACATTTCTTTTTACTTCAATGCTCGCTCTATCTCTAGGGAAAAGTCAGATTAGACTCACTTGCTTAGCAGTGCATGCCTCACTAACTCTCTCCCTCTTTCTGCGGAGCCTTGCAATGTTGCAGAGTTGAACGTACCAACGTGATCAGTGTAGCCTCTCCAGCCTGCTCGATCAGACCACGGCTGTTCTGTGGCCTGTTCCTATTCACCCAACTTTACCCCTTGGCGCTTGATGCCTTTGCTTAACAAAGATCTATCAAACTCAGATTTAAAATTAACAATTAATCTTGTGGGAGAGAGTTCTAGACTTCCACCAGCTTTTGTTTGGAAAAGAATTTTCCAATTCACTTCTGAAAGGCCTGATTTTTAGACTGTGCCTAGTATTTTCCAACTGGCTGAGAGTCTACTGAATCCTGTGGCAGTGGTAAATCCTGTCGGCGGATGGTTCTAGAAGATGCCCCCCTAGCCCTCGGTTCTCCAGCACAAATGGTTCCTCCCAATCTACCCTATCCATTCCCTTTAGCTTCAATCAAATCAAATCAAAGAAGAAAGAACAGCACAGTACAGGAACAGGCCCTTCGGCCCATCAAGCCTACGCCAATCATGTTATCCTATCTAAACCAACCGCCTGTATCCCTCCATTCCCCCGCCTGTTCATATGTCGATCCAGATAAGTCTTAAATGTCATTAATATGTCTTCCTCAATCATCTCATTAATCATTAATCTTCAGAATGTTAGAGAATAAACCCTATTTGTATAATATCATCCTACAATTTGACCTCTGGAGTCATTCTGCTCAGGGACTCTCCATGGTCAATATATCTTTCCCAAAGTGTGCTACCCAGAACTGCTCTCAATAATTCCAGATGTGTGTTACCAGGGCTTTGTACCGCTGAAACATCTGGAATTATTGAGAGCAGTTCTGGGTAGCACACTTTGGGAAAGAACCATGCCGACATGTATTAAAGAAGTAACATTCAGGAAGATTCTTTAAGGTCAGGCAGGTAGACAGTCGTGAACTTAAGGTTGTCACAGTTTTGCTGCCATCAACATCCAATGAAATCAGTGGGATCAGTCAAAGATCTTGCATCTTTTGAGCAAATGTAACTGGGCATTAACTGGAATTCTGACTGTGAATGTTGTCCAAGTGAAGCCTCATGCTGATCAAGAACTGAAGTCTGAGACATATTGCACTCTCTATGTGTCAGTACTGTACCAAGCAATGCACTCCATCACTGAACCCTGACTTATTCTGTTGTCCAATTAACCACTTTTCAAGTTACGTGTGATACATCTTGCAATAATTCTAGTTCACCAGTGAAAGGGAAAATAACAACATGTTTGTTTTCAATCTCAAGGGAGAACAGCGAAGGTTTACCAGGCTGATTCCGGGGATGGCGGGACTGATGTATGAGGGGAGATTGACTAGGCTAGGATTGTTGTTGCTGGAGTTCAGATGGATGAGGGGGGGAGATCTCATAGAGACTTATAAACCTTAACAGGGTGAATGCAAGGAAGATGTTCTAGCTGAAGGGGGAGTCCAGAACCAGGGGTCACAGTCTGAGGACGCAGGGCAGACCATTTAGGAGGAGGCATTTCTTCACCCAAAGAGCGGTGAGCCTGTGGAATTCATTACCACAGGAAGTAATTGATGCCAAAATATCAAGTCTTGTTCTGTGATGAGAAAACATTGAATGTATTCTAGAGGTGACTGGATATAGCACTTGGGGTGAATGGAATCAAAGGTTATGGGGAGAAAGCACGATCAGGCTATTGATTGGACCATCAGCCATAGTCATAGTGAATGGCAGAGCAGGTTTGAAGGACTGAATGACCTTCCTGAATGACCTATCTTCTGAGTTTCTATGTCTCTATTTACAGGTAAAGGCTATGCAGAAGGATGCAGCCTCAAAGCTGCAACCAGCTCCCCAGAAGATTCTGGAACAGAAATCCCTGCTTCCCAGGGAGTTTCCCCAGCCTGCTCCCTGATTGGTTCCCCAGGTCATGTGTCCCTTACTCTACAGACTGACCTTTAAACAAATAATCACCACATCCCTCCCCCTCTGAGTCATTTTATACAAATCTCAGTTTACACCGTGCCAGAGAATTCAACATTTAGCACATGAATTTAGTCAATTATAAATTAAGTCTTTGAAGGGGTTTCTGAATCATTGTGGGGAACAGTGTAACTCCTTTATCTGGGGTGTTTCTACAGGATTGAAATCACAAAGACACGTACTCTTAAGGTACAAGCAGATCAGTTCTATCTGTTTCCGTGGCAATGTCAGTGGTGCCTGTAACAGGATGACCAGATAGTTTAGTGCTAAAACAGTCAGCAACATTCCCTGACAGCAAGAGAGCTCCTGACAGCATTACTGGTTGCCAGGGCAACTCTCACTCTCTCAAGTTGTCCATATGTTTTCAGGTGGTTCTTCCTTCTATGTCCACTTGATAAGACATGGGTCAGTTTTGGATATAACAACTCCAGGGATCCAACCTGACCCACTTCCAAAATTCCTCAGATACACGGTGTCATCCATTGTGTTGACTGACATGAATCATGTTTTATCTTCTGATGCTTTGATGGCCTCGACCCTCCCTGGAAAATTTGGAAATCTGAGACTCAGTCTTGTTCTGTAAGGACAGTTCATTAACATCTCTGCTGGTGGGACTTCCATTGTTGCATGTGAAGTGATCCCAATAGTCCAAAAGGAATCGTGAGTCTCTAGTCTGCAGGGTTCTGCCCTTTAGGCCAGACTTGGACAGTTTGTTCAGCCAGTCCATTGGACACTGGGTCGTACGGTGCAGTCATAATGTGCTTGATACTATTCAGCGCTTATGAAGGCTGATCTATTATCAGACATTATATTTTCCCACCTCGGCTACCATAGGAATTGTACTGTGTGGGACATGGGCCATGCAAAGGTCTGTGGCCTCGGGAGGGCGAGGGGCGATTTTCCAGTATTGGGGCGGGCACAGCTGGAAAATCCCACCCTACGACTTCAGGTTATTCTGTAGGTGGGAAAACATTGCAGCACTTTCTCATTTGTAGCATGCATTATCAGAGGCTTTACTTCAAACACTTCCACCACTTTGAATGTACATCAACAAGGAGTAAAAACATTGTGTCCATGAATGGGTCAACATGATCAACATGGACTCATACCCATGGCCAGTCCGTTCTCAAGAATACAGCGGGCTCAGCAGGCATCCTTTGCTGCAATTGGCACTGTTCACAGTGATGATTAGGCTCCCAACATCTGCACCAATACCAGGCTGTGATGTGGAGATGCCAGCGTTGGACTGGTTAAAGTCCAGGTTAAAGTCCAACAGGTTTATTTGTAGCAAAAACCACTAGCTTTCGGAATTGGCTGTTCCCCGATGGTGGACATAACTTCTGGCAAGCATCTTCATTTTAGATATACCCAGCTAGGTGCTGGGTAATTCAGCTCTGAACAACTCTCTTTCTGGCACAGGCAGGACTTCTCCTGTTCCCCAAAGTACGATATCCTCTTAGCAACTCAACTCAACTCATCTTTTCGTACAAAATATGATTTTTCTTCTCTTCAGAAACTGCCTCATGAGCCCGTCCTGTTAGTATCCTGGTCTCACTTTGGACAGCAGTGGACCCCAACTTGTCCAATAGCTGATCTGTTTCACTGAGACGTGTCTATGAAATTTAACATCATGACAATTTCCTGCAGTACTGAGGGAAGGTGCAACTCTCTCAGACAAAGGTCAGTGACTTGGTGAATCCACATTTATTATTTCTGTTGCAGGCTGGTGCTCAAAGGTGCAGAGAATTAATGCTAAATGCTGAATTCTTGTGAATGTGATTTTAGGAACAGCATTGTCTCCTTAAAAAAACTCAAAAGTTATTTGTGATCACAAACAGTGGTAAAGTGCTGACCTTACAATTGCTGGAGGATTTTCTTTACACCAGAATGCTTTTCATCATTATTGATAATCCTTTTGTCTTAATTTGTAAATAGCCTTTTTCAGCTTCTAAGAGAGTTCTTGAGGCGTAGCCTATGGGTCTTCCAGACCTATCATCCGTTTTATGGGGCAGCACCACACCAACACCAGAGGTAATGCAGATCAACACCAGCTCCTTAGAAAATGTAATAACAAGTTCAAATAATGAAGCAATTATTTTACTTTGTTAAAAGATTATTTCTGGGTTGTCTTCCAAAACCAATATTGATGCATTTTTAGCAGAATATGTAAAGGGGTCATAAACATCAACAAATTCTGTAAAAATGCCCATAGTAATTTATCATTCCTTGGACTTAACAGATGTGTTTTTGAGGACCAAAAGAATGTCCGGGGTGTGTGGGGTCCTTAATTATGCTGGCTGCTTTGCCAAGGCAGCAGGAAGTATAGAACAGAGTCAGTGGATGGGAGGCTGGTTTGTGTGATGGATTGGACAAAATTCTTGGCCTTTTGTAGTTCCTTGCAATCTTGGGCAGAGCAGGAGCCATACCAAGCTGTGATACAACCAGAAAGAATGCTTTCTATGGTGCGTCTGTAAGACTTGGTGAGAGTCATATCTGACATGTCAAATTTCCTTAGTTTTCTGAGAAAGTGGTAGTGTTGGTGGGCTTTCTTAACTATTGTGTCAGCATGGGGAGAGCAGGATGTTTGTTGGTGATCTGAACACCTAAAAAGTTCCTGATCTGAGGCACTCAAATCCAGCTTTGAATAAGATTGACCTCAGGCCAACTTTGCATCCAAGTCTTCAATCTTCAGGCTTGAATATTTATCCGAAGTGGCTGCCTGAGTAACTGTTAACTTGTAGTCCCCACAGATCATAGAATAGAATCCCTACAGTGCAGAAGGAGGCCATCCAGCCCATCGAGTTGCACTGGCCACAAGTCCATACGGGCCCCATTCCCGCAATCCCATGCAATGATCCTACTAATCCAGCTGACACTAAGGGGCAATTTAGCATGGCCAATCAAACTAATCAGCACATCTTTGGACTGTGGGAGGAAACTGGAGTATCTGGAGGAAACGCACACAGACACGGGAAGAATGTGCAATTGATGCGGATGGTATTGTCTGGCTTCAACACTGGAACTATAGGTGCTGCCCATTCTGCAAACAGAACTGGCTGGATAAGCCCAGTTCTTCTAATCTCTTTAATTCAGTATCCACCTTTTCTCATATGATCTTCAGTACTGGATTGCCTGAAAGAATCAAGGGTTTAATATAAATCTTTGCTCGCAGGCTTTTTATATTGCCTAACTCAGCACTGAAGACACTCTCATACTACTTCATCAGTTCAAATGGTCCTCCTTTCCACAATTAGAAAATCTCAGTCCAATTTAATTTGATTTCCTTAAGCCAATCGCGATCCAAATTACTGGGAACTGTGAAAACTGTTGCCCACAGTTTCTAGGTACTGTTGCTGTGTCCCATTATTTTCATGGTTTTTCTGACGTAAAGTTATTAATTTTGCTGCTGTAATCTTTAGATTCCACGGCTGGGCTCCTTCGCTCAAGAACTGAAACTGTTGACCGATCGCGCTCACAGATGTCCCGGTATCTACTTTCATCTTAGCCTTTCTGTTTACCAGCAGAATTACAGTAACGGGGGTTATTTTTTCCCACTGTGACATTAAACATCTAACTTACTGCTGCCAGCTTTTTCTGCGCGTGACAGTGCCTTTGCTAGAAATCCAAAATAAAAAACCAAAAATGATGGAAATATTCTACTGGTTAAGGCAGCATCTGTGGAGAGAAATAGAAGTGACCTTTCAGCACAGTGGTTAGCACTGCTGCCTCACAGCACCAGGGACCTGGGCTCGATTCCAGCCTTGGGTGACTGTATGTGTGGAGTTTGCACATTCTCCCCATGTCTTCGTGGGTTTCCTCCAGGTGCTCCGGTTTCCTCCCACACTCCAAATATGTGGAATAGGTGCATTGGCATTGCTAAATCTTTTCTTAGTGTCAGGAGATTTAGCAGGTAAAATACAGGGAGTTACAGGGACAGGTCCTGGTGGGACTGTTGTCTTGAGGACAGAGATGAGGAGAAATTTCTTCAGCCAGAGGGTGGTGAATCTGTGGAATTCTTTGCCGCAGAAGGCTGTGGAGGCCGGGTCATTGAGTGTCTTTAAGACAGAGACAGATAGATAATTCCTTATTAACAAAAGGACCAGGCGTTATGGGGAAAGGGCAGGAGAATGGGGATGAAAAATATATCAGCCGTGTTTGAATGGCGGAGCAGACTCGATGGGCTGAGTGGCCTAATTCTGTTCCTATGTCTTATGGGCTTATAATGCAGACCCTTTGGGCTGAATGGCCTCTTTCTGCAGGGATTCTATGAAGAGAAATCTGAACCTTTGTTCAGCTTGTCTTTATTCCAGTCCAGAAACACTAAATAGCTAACATTCTGGAAAATTCCTTAAAGTCAGGCAGTTTGACAATTGTAGTTAGATCCTTAAGGGGGTCATGCTGATGTCACCACAAACGTCCACTGAAATCAATAAGGATCGCTTACTGGGGCGACATGGTGGCACAGTGGTTAGCGCTACCGCCTCACAGCGCCAGGGACCCAGGTTCGATTCCCAGCTTGGGTCACTGTCTGTGTGAAGAGCTTATGTGTTCTCCCTGTCTCTGTGCATACTTCCTCCAGATGCTCCAGTTTCCTCCCACAATCCAAAGTTGGTCAGGTTAGGTGGATTGGCCATGGTAAATTAACCCCTTAGTGTCCAAAGATGTGTATGTTAGAGGTATTAGCAGGGTTAAAGACATGGGTGAGAAGCTCTCGGAGAGTCAGTGCTGACTTGATGAGCCAAATGCTCTCCTTCAGCAATGAGGAAATTCTATTATCAGTCACTCTTCCTCTTGAGGGGTTGAGCAAATATAACTGGGCAGGAATGGAAATGTAACTGTGAGCAATGTCCAAGTGAAGCCTGATGCTTACCAAAGAAGGTAGTCTGAGATTCCATATTGAGCACTCAGTATGGGTCAGCAGCTGGGAATGCACTTCACACCGAACTCTATTGCCTACTCAACTATTTTCAAATTACCTGTGACGCATCTGAATTTTTCAAAATGAATTCTGGTCGTCGCTGTCAAAACCAGCATTATTGAGGGGTGGTAGTTGTAGGACGGATGCTGGAGATGGGTTCTTTGCTCGGGAGGTGGTGGGGGCGTGGAGTGCCCTGCCTGCAGCAGTTGTGGACTCGTCCAGTTTGGGGGCGTTCGGGTGGGCAGTGGTTTGGGATACAGGGTCATAAAATTGGTTACATTGGTCGGCGCAACATCGAGGGCCGAAGGGCATGTACTGTGCTGTAATGTTCTATGTTCTATAACCAAATATCCACTTGCTGGGCCATTTCAGAGCCTGGGCAAAAGTTAATCTCATAAACTCAAGAGCAGTGTCTGGAACCAGGATTTAAGGGAGCACCTGATAGTTAGTACCATGTAATTGTTTCAGTGGCTAGGACACAGCAAGATCCCAATCAGAGCAAACAGCGAGTAGAATGGATCAACTGAAGGAGGGGAGGATTTAAAGCAAGATTTGCTTTTGTGTAACACCTTTCGGGGCTTCTGCATGCCCAAAGACCTTACAACAAATGAAGTATTTTTCTGGAGTCATTGTAATTTGGGAAACGTGGCTGTTTGGAAGGAGTTTGGGACCGAGAAGAGAAGGACCGGAATGACGAGGACATTGGGATTGGAATGAGAAGGAGATTGTAGTTGGGATGGGGAGGAGATTGGGGCTGGGATAATGAGAAAATTGGAAAGGCAATGAGCAGGAGATTGAGACTGGGAAGAGAAGGAGATTGGGATCGGGACGAGGAGGACAATGGGATTGGAATGAGAAGGAGATTGTAGTTGGGATTGGGAGGAGATTGGGACTGGGATGAGGAGGTGATTGTATTTGGGAGTGAATGAAGCTGGGACTGGGTAAAGGGCCAGATGGTCACTGTGGGAAGATTTTGAACTCAGTAAGAATTTAGCAACACCAATTTTTAATCCAACCGATTTATTTGATAGTAAAATTGCGAGCTTTCAACACTCTTGTGTCTTCCTCAGGCAAACACTGCATTTGCCTGAGGAAGACACAAGAGTGTTGAAAGCTCGCAATTTTACTATCAAATAAATCGGTTGGATTAAAAATTGGTGTTGCTAAATTCTTACTGAGTTCTTACCACCCCAATCCAACGCCGGCATCTTTACATCGGAAGATTTTGATCCAGAGATTGAGTCTGGAGCAGACAGGTAATCATTATTGACCAGAACTGGACTGGTTGGAATTTGCCGTTGATAATCCCTTTGGGAGTTGTCACATGACTAACACCAGGCCTCAGAACAACATTAAGAAAATTAATAATGAGAGAGTAATAACATGACTCAACTTATGAGGAAATAAATTCCTCATGGACTCATTATAAATTGGACAAATCAAACCTCGCCTTTGTCTCAGAGTTTAAAAGAAGAACCTTGGCTCCATGATCCAGACTCACACAGGTCGCCTCTTGACCGACTTTCTCCAATTTAGTCAGATCGTCGCTCCTCATTACTGGAACTTTCCAGAAACAAAAGTGCAGAAAGCAAGCGGCAGCGCCATCAGCAGGCAGGGCCAGGAGCATCAACATCTGCAGCCTCAAACATCCTCATGTACCCTCACTCAGAATGAACTTGTATTCCTGTCGCAGCTTCATGACTTGACAGAACCTTTCCCCGACAGCAAAGTATTTTCTCACCATTGTAGTGCAGGAAACAAGGCAACTAATTAGCATCCAGCAACCTGTACTGAGCAGGAAATCGGTTTCAGTGATGCCAGCTGAGGAATAATTAGAAGCTGGGCTTAATGGTTGCCCTCTCACCTCTGTGGGTTCAAGTCCCACTTCAGATGATGGAGTATAATCCAGGCTGACATTTTGGTGCAGTACTGAGGGAACACTGCATTATCAGAGACACCATCTTCTATTGGGACACTAAAGCAAAGCCTCACCCACCTTCTGAACTGAATATAAAACATCTACGATACTCCTCAAAGTGGAACAGGCCAGTCAATACTCCCCCAGCCCCATTGATGAAGGAAAATTGATAATCCGAAAACACAACGCTCACAAAAGTGAAGTTTTCTATTCCTTCTGAAAGGATCATCTCAACGCTTACCACTTCCCCAATCTCCTTTCAAGAAACTCTTCACTTGAGCCACAGTTTGACAGTTCCGGGTGCCCTGTGAAATGTAACGACTGGAATGTTACTGCTCCATGGGAATCGTAGAGGGTGAGGGGAGGACAATGGAAAGGTCTGTTGATCTCGGATGGGATTTTACAGTTTTGGGATGCGTGAGACCATAAAATCCTGCCCAACAAACATTATAGCTAAGTGAAGAAACCGGCACAAGAACACAGCAATCTGAACAAGCACATTCGCTGTAATATTCTTCACAACTGGTAACTCACTGACAAATTATAATTAGGGTCATCTGTCTCATTCTTGATATGATGTAGAGATGCCGGCGTTAGACTAGGGTAAACACAGTAAGAAGTCTGACAACACCAGGTTTAAAATCCAAACCAATTTATTTGATAGTAAACTCGCAAGCTTTCGACTCTATGGTCTTCGTCAGATGAATGAAGTAATCTAGTCTCCAACAGCACACATACCAGCACAGGATGATATGTGTGCTGTTGGAGACCAGAACACCTCATTCGCCTGATGAAGACCATAGAGTCGAAAGCTTGTGAGTTTACTATCAATAAATCGGTTGGATTTTAAACCTGGTGTTGTCAGACTTCTTACTTGTTCTTGATACCCTGTACTGCTGTCATCTCTTGTCCGCTGATTCTTTCTCTAAATTTGCCCACTTTTATTGTGGAGTCCAAGAACCGTAGACAAAAGTCGTAGGTAGAAGAAGGATTGGACTGAGGCACTCACTGAGTGTTAAAATGAGCAGTGCGGGCTTGTAGGGCCAAAGGGCCTGTTTCCTGTGCTGTGTTGTTCTTTGTTCTTTGTTGGACGTGGGCGTCGCATTTATTGCCCATCCCTAACTGCCCTCAAGGAGCTGGTGCTGAGATGCCTTCTTGAACTGCCGCTATCCACATGGTGTGGGTTCACCCACCGTGCTAATAGGCAGGGGCTGGTTGCAAAGATTAGATGACAATGGTAACTAGCAATGGGACAAGTAATGAAAGAAGTTACCGGCCTAGGAGACGGTGAATATCAAAAGCAGAATGGGACATGAGTACTGAAATTGTTGAGCTTAGTGTTGTGTCCAAAAGGGTGTCACGTATCGATTCAAAGTGAGATGTGATGTTCCTCAAACTTCATGTGTAAAGTACAGGGGGTCGAGGACAGAGAGATCAGAGAGGGAGCGAGATGGATATGTAGAATAACAAATGACTGAAATCTTAGGGTCACGCTCGAGACCTGAATAAACATGTTCTTGCAAAACAATCAATCAGCTTGTGTTTGAACTCAATCTAAACTAATTCAAAAGTAATTAACAGACTGGAAAGCACCCTAGGACATTCTGATACCATTGACATCTTTTGATTGATTTGATTTATTATTGTCACTTTAAACTTTAAGTTTATTTATTAGTCACATGTAGGCTTACATCAACACTGCAATGAAGTTACTGTGGAAATCCTCCAGTCACCACACACTGGCACCTGTTTGGGTACATTGAGGGAAAATTTAGCATGACCAATCCACCTAACCAGCACATCTTTGGACTGCGAGAGGAAAGCAGAACACCCAGAGGAAACCCATGTAGACACAGGGAGAATGTGCAAACAGACAGTAACCCAAGTCAGGAATCAAACTGGTGTCCTTAGTACTGTGAGGAAGCAGTGCTAACGACTGTGCCACCATGCTACCCATTTGTTGGGATACAATAAAAAATATTGTTTCTTGCGTGGTGTACAGACAAAGCATGCCATTCATTGAGCAGAAGGAAAAGAGAGGGTGCACAATAGAGTGTTGCAATTATAGATAGTATCTAAAGAAAGATCAACTTAATATAAGCTAGGTGCATTTAAAAGTCTGACGGCAGCAGGGAAGAAGCTGTTCTTGAACCAGTTGGTATGTATGCTCAGACTTCTATATCCTTTTTCCAACACAAAGTGGAAGAAAGAATGTTCAGGGTGCATGGGTTCCTTGATTATACTGGCTGCTTTTCTGAGGCAGCAGGAAGTACAGATGGAGTCAATGACTGGGAAGCCTGGTTTTCCTGATGGACTGGACTATGTTCACAACCCTTTGTTGTTTCTTGTGGCCTTGGACAGAGCAGGAGCCATACCAAGCTGTGATACAACCGGAAAGAACGCTTTTTATGGTGCACCTGTAAATGTTGGTAAGATTTGGAGCTGACATGTCAAATTTCCTTTGCCTCCTGAGAAAGTAGAGGCATTGATGGGCTTTATTAACATGAAAGATACTATAAAATTGCAATCTTTATTCTCTCCAGGAAACATAGAATCCCGATAGCGCAGAAGGAGGCCATTCAGCCCATTGAGTTTGCACCAACAACAATCCCACCCAGGCCCGATTCCCGATTCCTGTTGACCCCATCTAACACTAAGGGGCGACTTATCATGGCCAACCCACCTAACCAGCTGTGGGAGGAAACCGGAGCACTCAGAGGAAACCAATGCAGACTCAGAGAGAACATGCAAACTCCACACAAACAGTGACCCAAGCCTGGAATTGAACCTGTGTCTCTGGCGCTGTGAGACTGAATAGACAGTTAACCATGGCCCAGTTGATGCACATCACATTCCAGAGACAGGAAAGCACCAATCTCAGCTCACACTCCAGTGCAGTACTGATGGAGTGCTGCACTGTCGCAGGTGTGGGGCCTGATCTCTTAGATGGATGTAAAATATCCCCGTGGTAGCCACCATGTTGGAGAACAGCATCATAAGAACATAAGAAATAGGAGCAGGAGTAGGCCATCCAGCCCCTCGAGCCTGCCCCGCCATTCAATAAGATCATGGCTGATCTGTAGTGGTTCAGTACCACTTTCCCGCTTTCTCCCTGTAACCCTTAATTCCCTTGTCAATCAAAAACCTATCCATCCTTGACTTAAATATATTCAGCGAGGAAGCCTCCACCACTTCAACAGGCAGAGAATTCCAAAGATTCACCACCCTTTGAGTGAAGAAATTCCTCCTCAACTCTGATCTAAACCGCACCCGCACTTATTTTGAGGTTGTGCCCCCTAGTCCTGCTATCTTTGCTAAGAGGGAAGAGTCTAGCATCAGAGCTCTTCCCTGTGATTTTGATTGATGTTTAATCCTTGATCAAAATCCCAAACACAGATTATCACATTCCCAGTTGGGGAAGTTTGCTGGGCACCGATTGGCTGCTGAACTTCTGCATTACGACGATGAGTATACATCAATCATTCCTCTGTGGTTGTGAAGCACTTTGGGATGTCTGAGGTCATGAAAGTCACTATGGAAATGCAGGCTGTTACAGGGAGAAGTATTGATAAATCAGATAAATACTTGAACTACATTGTCATTGGGCCAGGAGCAGGGAATGAATTGGATAAATGGATCAAAGAGCTGACATGGAATTGATAGGCCAAATGGCCTCCTTCTGTGCATTCTATTCTGATTCCATGGCAGATTCAGGATTCAGTGGTAGGTGGAAGGCCCTGGGCTGGACATGGGCACGATGAACAGGATGATCTAAATGGGCTGAATGTCCTTTCTGATTTTCCAAACCAATATTAACTCCTGATTCATTTTCACTTTCAATGCTGGAAGGTGGAGTAGGAACAGAGGTCCCCTATATAGCCAGGGGTAAGCAGCATAGTATATATCTCATTGGTCTAGTAATCCAGAGGACTGGACTCATACACTGGGGGCACAGGTTCAAATCCCACTGCAGCAATGTTTAAAGTCTGGAATTAGAAGCTAACCTCAGTGATGGTAACCGTGTAACCATTGCCAATTTGTTGTGAAGACATATTGGGCTCACTAAGGCAAGGAAATCTGCTGCCCTTACGCTGGTCTGACCTGCATGTGATGCCAGAACCACTGCAATTTGGTTGACTCATAACTGCCCACTGAAATGGCTGAGTGAGATATTTAGTTCAAGAGGCAATTAGGGATGGACAACAAATGCTGGCCCAGCTCACAACACCCACATCCCATGGATGAATAAATGTCAGAATACATTGTTCAAGTTGTTTTTGGATCAAGCAACAGTCAGTGAATGAAAGTAGCCCGAGGGAGATAACAAGTGCCACATTGGACTGAAGATATGGTGGGAACATCAGCAGGACCACCTTCAGGATGTACAACATGTCTCATAGAAACATAGAAGCAGGAGCAGGCCATTCGGCCCTTCGAGCCTGCTCTGCCATTCATTTTGATCATGGCTGATTATCCAATTCAATACCCTGATCCCCCTTCCGTCATATTCCTTGATCCCTTTAGCCCAAGAGCTATATCTAATTTCTTCTTGAAATCACACAATGTTTTGGCTTCAGCTACTTTTTGTAGGAGTGAATTCCACACATTCATCACCCTTTGGGTGAAAAAAATTTCTCCTCAACTCAGTTCTAAAAGGTTTATCACTTATCCTCAAACTATGACCCCTAGTTCTGGACTCTCCCACCATTGGGAATATTCTTTCTGAATCTACCCTCTCTAAATCTATTAGAACGTTACAAATTTCTATAAGATCTCCTTTTATTCTTCTAAACTCCAGTGAATATAATCCTAGTCAACTTAATCACTGCTGATATGACAGATCTGCCATCCCAGGAATCAGCCTGGTAAACCTTCGCTGTACTCCCTCTATAGCAAGAGCATCCTTCCTCAGATAAGGACACCCAAAGCTGCATTCAATACTCCAGGTCTGGCCTCACTAATGCCCTGTACAATTACTATCTCCTAACATCGCGCAGTAATAAAATCACACAAAAGCTAATAGCTATTCTAATAAGACGCAAATGATGGGATATTAAATCCTAAATCCTATCCTACTATTTGCTCCTTTAAAATCTTGAGTGCCAGGAACAAAGATGCATTCCTGGTTTCCAGGATTGCAGGGATCTCTCCCTTCACAGACAGTTCTTCCCAGTCCAAATGTTTATCTCTCACACACACACACACACACACACATACACACACAAATACACACGCACACACACATGGGTACTTACGCACACCTTCTCAGCTAACTTTTATCACAGATATTTATATATTCCTAGAAGGCAGAATCCAAAGATCTGCCTGGGCATCACACACAGCCGATTTCTTATTAAGGTAGTACTCATCTCCCATTGTCTCCACTGGAAGTGGCAATTAGTCTCTCAATGCTTTAGAAGTAACTTTGTCTAGAAACAGGCTGGGATTCCAATGTCTCACAGGATATTACCTGACAGCAATTCAGCCAGTGGCTGACTTTACACCCTCAGCCATCTTTGGTTTGTGTGACCATTTTTTGAAAAGTTCAATACTTCAAGATGTAATTTTCCTTCATTATTGTGACCCTGTCCCTGTTCCAAATGGGTTCTCAATCTGCAGTGAAGAAGGAAGAGCTCAGAGCTTGAAATGTATGTAAACCTCAGTGAAAGTAAATTTTAGATTTTCTGACGCAGATGGTGAGGGCTTCACTGGCTGGGCTAGCATTTATTGCCCATCTCTGAGGGCTTATAAGAATTAGCCACATTGCTGTGGGTCTGAATATGTAGTCCAGACAGTGTAAAAATAACAGATTTCCTAACCTAAAGACTTTAGTGAACCAGGTGTATTTTTACAACAACAGTCTTTTTTACTGAACTCAAATTTCATCATCTGCCATGGTGGGATTTAAACCAGGTTTCCACAGTATTAACCTGGGTCTCTGGATTGCTAGCTCAGTGACAATACCACTATGCCACTGCTTCCCCTTTAAACATGTGTGTTTTATAACATTACCATCGTGTTTGAGGATGACGTGTTAAACTGAATTGGTTAAGTGTGCCTCCTGTAAGAATAACTCCGACCTTTCACTGCAAGAGCTCTATCACTATTGCTCCATAAACGTTTTACAAGGGTCATAAGCCATTGTTCCAGGGACAAAAATATTTGTTTAGTCCATTTAAGTGATTTCCCATTGTGAGGGGGCTGACAGTGGAAGGTTGGGAGCCACCAAGGGATGGATAGACTGCTCTCGGCTAGCATCTGTCTGACTGGATAGGCAGTGAGACGAGATTAATGGGCTGGAGGTGGGTCACATTTTTATGAAATGTGATTCAAACCAGAGATCCACCAGAAACAAAGCACGGAAGAATCGCAATCGTTTTCAGATTTGGTGTGTTTTTTCGCTCTCTCTCTCTCAACCCCAGTGCTGATTTATGCTGAAGTATGGGGACTGGTTGGGACTGAGGTTAGCAGCGTTGTGGTAGGGCCTGTGGGAGAATGACACACTCAGCTAATAACACACATATAAAAAGCTCAGAGATGCAGGAGGGGTCAGGGTTCATGGCACCTGACCCACCCCCTTTTCCACTCCAACTCAAGCACAATAGCTACCATCAGTTGGGTGCAGTTGTCTGCTCAGGAATGCACAAAACATTCCGTTTAACTTGGAAAAGAACATCCAACAACAATCATAAAAACCCAGAGAAAGGCTGTTGTGAACCTCCAGCACTGTGTGTCTGCCAGTGTGTACATGCATGTGTGTGTGTGTCCATATGCGTGTGTGTATTTATATGTGTATGTGGGTATTTATATATGTAGTTACTTGCATGTGTCTGTGCATCCGTACTTGCATGTATGTCAGTGTGTGTGCTTTAGTAAGGCCACGTGTGTCTATTTATATGTGTCTCTGTCAGCGTATGTGTGTATTTCTGTCAGTATGTGGGTTTATGTGCTTGTGAGTCTGTGTCTCTGTCAGTGTGTCTCTGTCAGTATATCTCTGTCAGCATGTGTGTCTCTCAGTAAGAAGTCTCACAACACTAGGTTAAAGTCCAACCAGTTTATTTGATAGTAAAGCCATAAACTTTCGGAAATGGTGTTCCTTCGTCAGGGTGTGTGCGTGTGCATGTGCGTGTGTGTGTCACTGTCAGTTTATGTCTCTGTCAGTGTGTGTGTTTCTGTTAACGAATGTGTCTCTTCCAGTGTGTGCGTGTGTGTGTGTGTGTCACTGTCAGTGTGTGTGTCACTGTCACTTTATGTGTCTGTCAGTGTGTGTTTCTATTAACGAATGTGTCCCTGCCAGTGTGTGTGTGTGTGTGTGTGTGTCACTGTTAGTGTATGCGTGTGTGTGATTGTCAGTCTGTGTGTCTCTGTCAGCCTGTGTGTCTCTGTTGATGAGTGTATCTCTGTCAGTGTATGTATATGTATGTGTTTGTGTGTGTGTGTGTGTATTTGAGTGTATATATGTGTGAGTTTGTGGGTGTTTCTGTACAAGTTGCAGATCCTGAACTGAAACCGTTACTAATTCTAAAAGACTCCTGTTATGACCGAGCCAGTGAAATGCTTGCAGCTTCTCTCCCAGAGTGCTAGAGGGACAAACTTGACTCCCTTTAGAAAATTCTGAGCGCTGGTGTTATCCTGTACCTATTCCTGCTGCAGCTACTCCACACCATCAGACTGGCTCCTGTCCCATCTGTGCTCCGTCACCCTGACTATTTGGAGAGGAATTCACAGCCAGCCTGCCTCTCTGATCTCTCGTCCATTATGTTATCAAGAGCTTTAAGCTTCAAGTACACAATGAACAGCAGTGCTGAAGGGTAGGATTGCACTGACGTTAATTTAGTACAAAGGGACCACATGGGGACTGTCTTACTAAGAGCCTGAGGTCATGGTGAAGAACTCCTTTCTAATGCTGATTGCCTTCTCCAAGAGCTTCATTCCACACACATCAGATCAGAGCTGGGCTGCACCACGGCCCACTTCAGATTTACACAAACAACACGGAGTTCGTCACAGCAAAGAGATCTCCGTCAAAATGAAGCCAAGTTTCCTGATCATCACATTCGCTTCTCTGCTGCTGAGAACCAGTTTCAAGGAGCTTGTCACACAAGGTGAACGAAAGCCCCCTCCCCAATGGAGCTAGCCCCTCTAGTCCTAGTCCTGCCTTCATCTCACCCTCCCCTAAGTCCCCAAGTCATAGAATTGTTTAGTGCAGAAGGAGGCCATTCAGCTCATTGAGTCTACACCAACCACCCAGGCCTTATCCTCTTAGTCCCACGCATTTACTGTAGCTAATCCCCCAACACTAAGGCGCAATTTACCATGGCTAATCCACCTAGCCTGCACATCTTTGGATTGTGGGAGGAAATTGGAGTACCCGGAGTAAACCCATGCAGACATGAGGCGAATGTGCAAACTCCACACAGACAATGATCCGAGACCAGAATTGACCTGGGGGCTCTGGAGCAGTGAGGCAGCAGTGCTACCCACAAAGGGGTAAGTCCTGCCTCTGTCCCACTCTTCCCACAGGTCACGCCTGATCATGTGCAGTCTTGGCATTGCTTATGCTATAGGTGCCTGATGTGTATCAGTGATGGCCTGAAAGGAAGTTGAATTAGCTCCTGCCAATCTCAAAGACCTGGATGAAGTGAAGTTTGCAAGGTGCATATACCACTTATACCTGGTCACAAAGCGGACCATTCTAACTAGCTGCTGATAGCAAACTAAATTCAGAAGGTGTGGTTGCATGGCCCCTTTAAGAGGTGCGCCTTTGCAGGCCATGTGACTAGCCCAGAGCCAATGAACTGAGTTTGTACAAACCTGAGCCAATCACAAATTGAGGGAGAGCTGCCTAAGGCTGAAGGGCTTCAGTTGGAGTTAGGGTGTTGTTGTGTGGTTTGACACGTGTTAGTTGTGCTATTGAACCCTTTGTGAATACTGTTCTTATTGTTGCTAAACACTTTCAGTTAATCACTGCCACATCAAATCTCTGTGAGTTATTACAGAGAGGGATGGCGATTCAGTTGAGTTGACCTTTTAATGAGTATTCATGATACAATAAAGATGCAAATGGAGTTGCTAACATTCCACAGTGGGGAACCCGACGCTCCTCTAACCCACCTTGAAAGTCAACAGAACCAAATTCCAAACTATTTTCCCACCCTTGGGAAACTCATGCTCATCATGGTAATGGTGGGTATGGAGGATTCCACCCAATGCCTTTGTGTTTCAGATTGCCAATCAGAGAAAGTTCCTCTCAGCAGTGATCCTGGAATGGAAAAAAGTCCTTGCAAAATCCCATGTGCTTCAATGAGATCATTTCTCATTTTCCCAAACTCCAGAGTGTGGACCCAGTTCACTCAGTCTCTTATCATCAGCACAATCCTCCCTTCTCAAGAACTATCTAATGAACCTTCATTATACCAGCTCTAATCAAGGGTGGCACAGGGTGGCATAGTGGTTAGCATTGCTGCCTCACAGCGCCAGGGACCTGGTCAATTCTGACCTTGGGTCACTTTTGGTGTGGAGTTTGCACGTTCTCCCCTTGTCTAAATGGGTTTCTTCCGAATACTCCGGTTTCCTCCCACACTCCAAAGATGTACAGATTAGGTGAATTGTCTAAATTGTCCCTTAGTCCCTTAGTCCCTTGCAGGTCTTATGAGGAGAGGCTGAGGGATTTGAGGTTGTTTTCGTTAGAAAGGAGGAGGCTAAGAGGGGACCTGATCGAAACATATAAGATGATTAGAGGTTTAGATAGGGTGGACAGTGATAGCCTTTTTCCTAGGATGGAAAAAGCTAGTACGAGGGGACACAGCTTTAAATTAAGGGGTGATAGTTATAGGACGGATATCAGAGGCAGGTTCTTTACCCAAAGGGTGGTTCGGGAGTGGAATGCCCTGCCTGCAGCGGTTGTAGATGCGCCAAGTTTGGTGGCGTTTAAGAGGTTAGTTGATAAGTATATGGAAGAGAAGGGAATGATTTAGTTTGGAGGGGCATTGCTTTTTATATTGGTTGGCGCAACATCAAAGGCCGAAGGGCCTGTTCTGTGCTGTAATGTTCTATGTTCTATGTTCTAGTGTCCCAATATGTGAAGGCTAGGGGGAGTTAGGGTGGTAAATGTGTGGGATTACCAGGTTAATTGGTAAATTGTCCCTTAGTGTTGGGGAAGATTAGCAGGATAAAAAGATAGGGATAAGGAGATGGGGCTCTGGGTGGGATTATTGTTGGTACAAGGTTGATGGGCTGAATGGCTTCCTTCTACAACGTAGAGATCCTTTCATCTTACCTTAAGTGTGGAGATGAAAACTGCAAACAGTGTTCCAGGTCTGATCTCACCAAAGCCCTCTACAATAATGGCAAGACTTCCTTGTTTTTATACTCCAATCCCATTGCAATCCTAATAAACCTTGCTGCAGGAATCATATCCCAGACCAAGGGTTTTCCTCTTCTAGGATATACAAAGAACTGGGATAAAAAGCCAGCTACAAAGCTGATTGGGGGGTGTCAGTGTGTGTGAGACACAGAAACAGTAAATGATAGCAACAGTCAGTCCTGCAAAAGTTGCAACTAAAAATCCCACTCTCTCTTTGATAGCTGGAAGCAAGTCAAGTCAGCAAAGTCACAGCTGAGAAGGAAGCATGACAATTTCACTCAGTGAAACTGCAGGACTAGGAATCGCCAAATAATTTGCTCAACTGCTGAAGTTCCAGTAGAACCTGATGTGTGCGCCACTGTCTGGGCTAGAATTTATTACCCATCCCTAATTGCTCTTGAACTGAAAGATTCGCTAGGCCATTTCAGAGGGCAGTTGGAAGTCAACCATGTTGCTGTGGCTCTGGAGTCATGTGTAGACCAGACCAGTTAAGGAAGATTTCCTTCCCTGAAGGACATTAGTGAACCAGATGGGTTTTTCCAACAATGGTTCCTTGGTCATCATTAGACTTTTAATGCCAGATTTTTTTTTAAGTTGAAATTAAATTTCACTATGTACCATGGTGGGATTTGAACCTGGGATTACTAGCCCTATGACAATACCAGTGTGACAGTGTTAACAATTTGATAATCCAATTCGCTCAGTGCAATCTGCCTCTACCAGTCTTTCGTAGTTCATTCCACATCTTATCTACTGAAAGCAATAAAAGGTGTCTCCAATGCATCTTGTGGCAATTACAAAGAACAGCACAGCACAGGAAACAGGCCCTTTGGCCCTACAAGTCCGTGCCGCCCATTTTAACACACTTGGTGAGTGCCTTATTCGAGTCTTACATCGCTCGTTGATGTTTTTGTCTACCTCTAGTGGAATCCACAATAAAGGGGGTGGAAATTTAGGGAATTGTATGTGAGCCAGATTAAGGGAGATCCAATTAGGGGACAATTTATTGATGCCAATCAGCCTAAAAAAGCACGTTTGTCGGAGGAAAGTGGAGAAAACCCATGCAAGCACAGGAAGAATGTACAAACTCCCACAGACATTGATCCAAGCCGGAGATCTGACCCGGGTCCCTGTAACTGCACAGCAGACAGTGATAGTCACTAAGCTGACGTGTTGCCTGTCAATTGGTCCAGAGGAAGTGTACACTAACGTGAAGTACTAGGCAATTTAATTACCTTAAATTGTGTCTTCTTGCTCTTGATCCGCCCAACACAATTTAAGATCAACAACTCGCTTTTACATTGTGCCTTTAACATCATAAAATATATTGGCTCAAAACCATAATCAGTACAAATTCACAGAAGATTCAATCTCTTTTGACCTCATGTCTATAGCCTTTTCTCTGACCAAACCTAATAACTTAAAGAGTTGTGTTCTGCTGAAGAACAAGGTGTGTTGGGCCTGTGGTGTGGGTGAGGAATGACTGTCAGGGGGAGGGGTGGGAAACTGCAAAGGGGAGGGAGTGAAGTATTCTGGCAAAGTAAGGACTGAAAGCAATCAATGCTGATGGAGCCTGGCAAAATGGGGGGAGTTCACACTCCTTCACCTAGTGGATTTCAAGGTCTTATCTCCCTATCACAGCAGCGTACATGTAACGTGCTGTCTGGCTTTGAAAGAAAGACAATCCTGGAGAGAAAATAATTCAAACCAACTGCTCGATATCTCTGTGGCTAAGTTGGAATGTATGGCTGCAATTTAATGAAGTGTTCTCTTTGTAGAAAAGGCACATTGTGCGATTTATGGTAAACCATAGGGTTATATCCTACTCTCCAAGGTTAGACTTGTCTGAGAGCAGTGCTGGGAACCTAGGCTGGCAAATGGTCCTCCATCTCGGTGGGCTGCAGGATTGAAATTGGGCTTGTTCACTAACTATAACCCCATGAATAAGATTAAATACACTTAATACACGCCAAATAATTTGTAGGTTATGAAAAAATGCTTAATCATTCATATATTAGTGGACTTATCAATCTCAAATGGTAAAAATAAAGGAATATTTTCCTTTGGATACAGAGAGAGTGCATTGGCTCTCATAGCCAATGTTGAGAGAAATCAACATGTACCTCACTTCACTCATCCTTGCTTTATCTGTGAATCACTTCCATCACAGATGTTGCAGTTGTGTAGAACGTTGGTTAGGCCTCACTTGGAATACTGCGTCCAGTTCTGGTCGCCGTACTATCGAAAGGATGTGGAGTCCTTGGAGAGAGTGCAGAGGAGGTTTACCAGGATGCTGCCTGGTATGGAAGGACTGTCTTATGAGGAACGATTAAATAGACTGGGGTTGTTTTCCCTTGAAAGACGTCGGCTTAGAAGGGATCTCATAGAGGTGTATGAGATTATAAGGGGTATAGATAGAGTAAATGGAGGTAAACTTTTTCCACTTTCAGAAATGGATAGGACGAGGGGTCATGGCCTTAGGGTGAGGGGGGCTATGTACAAGACGAATATTAGAGGGCAGTTTTTCACACAAAGGGTAGTGGGGGTGTGGAATGCACTGCCGAGTAAGGTGGTGGGAGCAGGCACGCTGGGGCTGTTTAAGGGTCTCTTGGACAGCCACATGAGTGGTATGCAGATAGAGGGATATAGTAGGACTGTTTAACTACGGCTTTTTTTTCCACAGGTAATTCGGTCCATACTTGACCAACAATGAGCATGCATTCGGCAGGTGGTGCGAGGACAGCTCTTGGATGTTGATTCATGGGTTGCCTGGTACTTCATGTCGTAAATGAGTGCTTTATGTGGACCATCTGAAGGGCACCATGACAGCTCAGAGACTATCGATGTGGCTGTGCAGACACTTGGAATTGGGCCGGTGTCTGCGGGAGTTTGCGCGTTCTCCCCGTGGTCGCGTGGGTTTTCTCCGGGCGCTCCGGTTTCCTCCCACAACCCAAAAATTCGCTCTTAGGCTGATTGGGAAACAAATTGTCCCTATAGTGAGAGTCTTCCATATTAGGAATAACCTAATTTTATATTATGATAATGGAATTGCTACTATATAGTTATGACGGCGGCGCGGGCTCGTTGGGCCGAAGGGCCTGTTTCCCGTGCTGTGTTGCTCTAAAAAAAAATCACACCAGGAGGGGAAAAAAAAACTACACAGAATGTGGCAGCCCTGCACAATGAAAATAGTCAACAAAATTAACCGTGGGTCGCACTCAGACTCAGGTGGGCTGTATATAGTCCCCTAGGCCACCAGGTGTCCATTGCTGTCCTAGGATCCTCTAGAATTAGGAATGAATCATCAGGTCATTGCAGCAATTCCAGGGGTTGCTGCAATGACCTTATGTGTGTTCCTATCATTTCATAGAATTGTGTAATTATAGAATCCCTACAGTGCAGAAAGAGGCCATTCAGCCCATCAAGGATGCATCAACAACAATCCCATCCAGCCCCTATCCCGTAACCTCACGTATTTACACTGCTAACCTCTCTGACACTGAGAGGCAATTTAGTATGGCCAATCCACGTAACCTGCATATTTTTGGACTGTGACAGAGCACCCAGAAGAAACCTGGAGAATGTGCAGACTTCACACAGAGAGTTACCCGAGATCGGAATTGAACCCGGGTCGCTGGAGCTGTAAGGCAGCAGTGCTAACCACTGTGCCACTGTGCCGCCCGTTTCTTTCGAATACTTTTATTGATTCGATGTAAATTTATTGGGGGTGAAAGAGGAAAGGCTGTTTGATTGGACTGTAGTCATGATGTAGAGATGCCAGCATCGGACTGGGGTAAACTCAGTAACAGTCTGGCAACACCAATTGAAAATCCAACCAATTTATTTGATAGTAAATCTGCGAGCTTTCGACTTTCGTCTTCGTCAGGCAAATGCAGTGTTCCGTTCGAGTTGGCAATTACAGCACCAACACATTCGTAATAAAACCCTCCGTTAGTTCAGGGCCATTAGCCTCTTCTTTTCCATGGGTTAGCATGCTGGCTACAATGTCGGCAGGAGGGATTTCATGCATTTGTTACTAATGTTGCAAAGAGGGTGGAATCTCAAATCAAGTAATCCCAACAAGGGCTCCAAAGTTAAAGAACAAGAACAGTCTGGCTCTAGCTTAACATTGGACCTAGCGATCACATCATACAAACACGCCTCCTCCACTATTCAATAAGTTTGAGTTGAGTTCCACACTCAAGTGGGACAGCAGCCATGGTGGCACGGTGGTTAACACTGCTTCCTCACAGTGCTCGAATTCAATTCCCAGCTTGGGTCACTACCTGTGAGGAGTCTGCATGTTCTCCCCATGTCTGTCTGGGTTTCCTCCAGGTATTCTGGTTTCCTCCCACAGCCTGAAAGGCATGCTGCTTAGGTGCGTTGGCCATGTTAAAATTCTCCCTCGGTGTCCCCCCCGATCAGATCTTCCAGCCACCTGACAAAGGGACAGCCTGTCCCCAAAGCTTGTGGCGTTTACTACAAATAGATCTGTTTGGACTTCAAGCTGGTGTTGTGGGATTTCTTTCTATTTTAACCCAGTCCAATGTTGGCATCTCCACATCATTACAAATTTCGCCGGTGAAGTTCTCCATAGGGTATTATACAGAGGGGACAATCACAACAGGATTTGTCTAAGTGTTAGGCTCAATTAGAAAGCTGGTGTGTAATTCTCCAGCTGCACGAAGCCACTTTCCTCAGCAGATTTTTGAGCCTTTTCAAAGACAAAAGTTAGTGCGGTTGATTCTCCCTCCCGCCGCACACCAGGACAGGAGAAATTGCTAAAGGTCATTTCACGGCCTCCCCATTGGGCACCATGTGCCTCTGTGTGTCCCCAGCCTTGGATTTCCGAAGTCATCAGCTCCGCACTAGAAATTGGTGCAGAGCTGATTAAAATACTTAAATTCAATGTCAAATTCCATTAACGGGCCTGGGACTGAAGTCTCTGAACCCGCTAGCCTCTTCGCACCTGCAGTTGGGATTGCTGCAGGGGAGGGATGTGGTCTGCTGTGGTGGTGGCGGGCAGGTTGGGGAGTCAGGGAGATTGGACAGGTGGGGTAGAGGGGGAACATCAGATAAGATCTGGGAGGCTAGTGATTGGGGTTGAGGAGACTTGGAGAGGCAGCGTTATGAGTGTCACAGGACTGGCCAGTTATTAGGCAGTGCAGGACTAGGGTGTATGCACCAATCTTGGCACTGACAGATCGGTGCATGCGCAATGGCCCACACAGCAGTGTACTGCCAGCCCTGGGACTGGGATAAACACAGTAAGAAGTCTCACAACACCAGCTTAATGTCCAACAGGTTTAATTGGTAGCAAAAGCCACCAACTTTCAGAGTGCTGCTCCTTCGTCAGGTGAGTGAGAATTGTGTTCACAACCAGGGCATATAAAGACACAAACTCAATTTACAAAATGCATTGCGAGTCTTTACAGGTAATCAATTACCTGTTTAAAAAAAAGATGTACGGGTTAGTTTGATTGGTCATGCTGAATTGCCCCTTAATGTCAAGGGAATTAGCAGGGCAAATGTCAGGTGTTATGAACATAGAACAGCCTACAAGTTGCACCAATCATATCCATACCTACCAGGACTTAGAACTATCTATAACTCCCAATCCCATTAAATCCCATTATGGGGTTAGGGCCTTGGTGGGATTGTGATTGGTGCAGACTTGATGGACTGAATGGCTTCCTTCTGCACTGTAGGGTTCTATGATCTATGAACAGCCCTTCAGTTCTCCATATCTATGCTGATCATCAAATATCAATCTACACTGATTCTAATTACCAGCACGTGGTCTGATTATTGCTTGATGGTTTAGGTGTTTGTCCAGATGCTTCTTAAATGTTGTGAGAGTACCTGCCTCCAGCACCCTCTCAGACAGCACATTCTATATTTCCACAATCCTCTGGACGAAAAACCTTTTCCACAGATCCTCTCTAAACCACTTACCCGTCACCTTAAACCTCTGGTTTTTGACACTTATACAATAGGGAAAAGATTCTTACCTATCCAGCCTCTCATAATTTTGTACACCTTTATCAGGTCCCCCCTTAGCCTCCCCTACTCCGGGGAAAACCAACTCAGCCTCTCCAGTCTCTGCTCATCACTGAAACTTCTCACCCCAGGCAGCATCCTGGTGAATTTCCGCTGCACCCTCCCCAAAGCAATCATATCCTTCTGACCAGAACTTAACACCATACCCTCCACCCCACCCCCCCATAGCCTAATTAAAGATCTATAAAGCTGTAATTTCCTAATTATTTATTTTTAAAATGTTTCTGAACTTTATCACATTCCCTTTTGTCATCCACTTCCATGTTTTCTGTATACTTTGTTGATGCTTTAAACTTTATCTACTTTTAATGTTGGATCCTTTATTCATCCAAAACTTGTTGCGTCAGACTAGAACCATAGAAAATTACAGCTCAGAAACAAGCCTTTTGGCCCTTCTTGTCTGTGCGAACCATTTTTTGCCTAGTCCCACTGACCTGCACTTGGACCATATCCCTTCACACCCCTCTCATCCATGAACCTGTCCAAGTTTTTCTTAAATGTTAAAAGTGACTCTGCATTTACCACTTTATTTGGCAGCTCATTCCACATTCCCCCTAATATTCCCTTTAAACTTTTCTCCTTTCACCCTTAACCCATGCCTCCTGGTTTTTTTTTCTCCCCTAGCCTCAGTGAAGAAAACCTGCTTGCATTCACTCTATCTATACCCATCAAAATCTTATATATCTTATCTAGTTTGTTCTTATTTTTTGTAGTGAGACGCTTGTTTGTCACAAGCACATTGATCACAGTTTTAACTGGTTCACACGACTGTAGCATGGATCTGTCACTCCATCCATGGCAGTACACAATTTTAACTTTTTGAACACTTGTTTACAAACAGGGAAGGGTCTTTGACTGATTGATTCGTGAGGAAAAGATTGAAATGCAGCCTGTGACATCATTTTTGTTTCTTACCACTTTAGTTTTGTAAATCTCTTTCAATCCACCCAGATACTAATCTCCAGTCCACTGACACATGTTCACCTCATAATTTTCAGTAACTTCATTGCAGTGTTAATAGAAACATGGAAGGTAGGAGCAGGAGGAGGCCATTTGTCCCTTCGAGCCTGCTCCACCATTCAGTTTGATCACGGTTGATCATCTAATATGTCTACTTGTGATACTAATAAGTAAACTTTAACTCCAAAACTTTAAACGTTTCCCTGGTAAATATCGAGCCGTGGTAATTATTGAGGCAGACAGGTGACTTGACTACAAGCCTCTGCAGTGGTTCTGTTTGAGAGATCACTGGAAAGCCCCCATCCCACATTCACCCCCTCATCCCACCAGCTCTCCCGTAGCTCCTTATGCTGAGGGAGCGGAGCTATTTATATCTCGGATTAACTTTTGTTCTCTCTCCCTCTTTGCACTGTGTCTAGGCACAGGAAGACGATCCTGTGCCTCTCCCATGATGCAGCGCTCTCCCCCGTCGCCATGACACACTCGGGGTGAGGCGCCCTTCCCCACCCCTACCCCTGAGCGTGCCTCTATGAAGACCATCAAACAGGCACCCTCGTACACAGAAACACACGCCGTACAGAGAAACGGCACTCTCACTTTGGTTGTGTTTTATTAGTTAGTTTACCAACCGATTTTGCCAGTTAACAAGGTGAGTCAGAAGAGCCTGCAGAGCTATATATAACTAAATCCCCACATCCTTCATTTATGATCCAATAAACAAGGCCTGTTTCCAATCTGTGAGCGATAGACTTGTGCACAAAACTGCTGGAAGCCACAGATGATTGAATCAGGCCATATATCTGAATTCCTTATGACGCTGGTATATAATGACCTTGGACACTCAAATAATGAGCCAATTACCAAGACCAGGAGAGTTTTTCCAGATGTCTAATTGAACTGTTGTGAATGTGCCTACAAATATTCAGCTAAATGATATCTCGATTATCAGCTTAGAAAACAGTGACGAGACTTAGCATTCCCAGACCTGGTCCCAGACCTGTGGTTCGTTTGCAAGCTCATTGTTAGAAATGGCCTTCCCTCAACCATTAGTCATTATTAACTTTAGACTACTTAAGAAGCAGACTCACCTGATGGAGGAGCGGTGCTCCGAAAGCTCGTGATTCCAAATAAACCTGTTGGACTTTAACCCTGTATTGAGAGACTTCTTAAATGATTTATGAGCATGCCCGTTCTGTTTGTCTGCATGGTTTCCTCCGGGTGCTCTGGTTTCCAAAGATGTGCACTTTAGGTGCTCTGGCCATGCTAAATGTGTGGGGTTACGGGTTAGGGTGAGGGGGAGTGGGCCTGGTAAGATACTGTGTCAGAGAGTAAGTGTAGACTGGATAGGCCGAATGGCCTCCTTCTACACTGTAGGGATTCTATGGATTCTATTCAATGTGAATCATCAGCTCTTTGTTGTCCAACTCCCATATCTTATCAACAAACCTTCAATCTCCCAAGCAAACTCTCCTCCTTTTCAGGAACCCCAAAGAGGGACTGGCCAAACCTTTAGCCAAGTCTCATCATGGACTTCCATTGGATTGGTCCATCATTGAGCTTGGCAAAGCACAAGTAGCAACCCCAATTCCCAACACTCTTTGCACCAGAGAGCACCTCAACCCCTGGGCAAATCTCACTGACCCCCACCACCATCCATACCCTCATTACTGTTCTATTATTAGTAAATACTTGCCTCAATTTTTTTCAGCTCTTGATAGGTTTTTTTTAATGTTTTGCATTTATATAGAACCTTCACATCCTCAGAAATGTTGTAAAGTAAGAAGAACAGTAGCAAATTGGAATGCATCAAAATACAGCAGACAACAATGAGATAAGTAAGTACATAATCTGTTTTTGGTAAAGTTGGGTTAGGGATGAATATTGGCCAGGACACCAGAAAAACTCCCTGTTCTCCCTGGGATAGTGTCATAGGATCCTAGAGGGAAAAGAGGAGCTTGGTTTATCATCACATTAGCCCAAACTGAAGAGTCACTTCACAGCATGGAGTTTGAACCCACAGCTTTTTGGCTTGGTGAGATCATTGATATCATCTGAACCAACTTATCAAAGCAGAAACTCTTCGTGAACATGGGGGATTTCTGATTTACTCGGCTCGCAAGATCTCAAGAAATGGGAGCAGGAATAGACCATTCTGTCCATTGAACCTGCTCCACCATTCAGTACAATAATGTTGGGGTCTTGGGCTTCAGCTCCAAATTCCTGCCCATTCCTCATATCGCTTAATTTCCTGACAGATCAAAAATCTGCCTACCCCGGCCTTCCATGTATTCAATGATAGAGTATCCACAACCCTCTGGGTAGAGAATTCCAAAGATTCACAACCCTTTGAGTAACATAATTTCTCCTCATCTCAGTCCTAAGTGATCAGCCCCTCACTCTGAGACTGTGCCCTCATATTTTAGACTCTAACAAGCTCTTTCAGAATTTGATAGGTTTCAGTGAGAAGCTCTCTCAACTCAGAGAATAATGGTCCAATTTACTCAGCCTCTCATTATAGGGCAACCCCATCATCCCAGGGGCCAGTTTAGTGAACATTCGCTGTGGTGCCTCCAAAGTAAGCTTATCCTTTCTTAAATGCGGAGACTGGTTCATTTCCCCATTATTTAGCAAGCTAATGGCAGAAATGTTAGCTTCTCTTTAACCCATTACCTAAAAGGTCCTCTGAGTCAGCAACTTCAGTCCCACATCTTCATAGGATCCCTACAGTGCAGAAGGAGGCCATTTGATCACAATCCAACCCATGCCATATCTCCATAGCCCAACATATTTACCCTCTAATCCCTCTGCAATTTAGCATGACCAATCCACCTAACCTGCACATCTGTGGGAGGAAACCGGAGCACCTGGAGGAAACCCATGCAAACATGGGGAGAATGTGCAAACTCCACACAGACAGGAACCCAAGGCTGGAATTGAACCCGGGGTTCCTGAAAGCATAAAGAAACATAGAATCATAGAAATCCTACAGTGCAGAAGGAGACCATTCAGCCCATCAAGTTTTCACCGACAACAATCCCACCTAGACCTAGCTCCATAACCTCACCTATTTAACCCCACTAATCCCTCTAACCTACACATCCCGGGACATTAAGGGTCAGTTTAGCATGACCAATGCACCCAACCCACATATCTTCGGAGTGTGGGAGGAAACCAGAGCACTTGGAAGAAGCCCATGCAGACACGGGGAGAATGTGCAAACTTCACACAGACAAGTCACCCGAGGCTGGAATTGAACCCGGGTACCTGGCACTGTGAGGCAGCAGGGCTAATCACTGTACCGCCCATTGACACTTGACAATGGATCGACGATTAGACTTTTAATTCTAGATTTTTTGTTATTGAATTCACATTTCACCATCTACCATGATGGGAATTGAACCAAGTCTCCAGAGTACTTCGCTGAGTCTGTGTTAATTACTAGTCCAGTGACAATACCACTACACCACTATCTCTTGCTCAGGACACACTTTCCTTGCATCAGCTGGACTCATATTAAACCATCCGTGCTTGCATTCAAAATTTTACAGCATAGGTCTCGACCCCAGCTCTTCTTCAACACACAGAGTGTACAAACTACTAACTAAACTGTCCCTCCACTCTATAACACACTTCCCAAAATTCAGTACCTCTCTCTACATCTCTCCTCACCTCCAGACGTCTCCTCCTATGTTGAACTTTGTCTATTCTTGTCCCCACGCAGCGCACGATTCTTCTCCTGAAATCTTCCAACAAAATATCCTTGGGCATCCATCACTGTTTAAATATATTTTATTGCTGTCAGGCTGTCTGGGCTGAAGGAAGTAACTTTGGCCAAAACACATTGTTTTCATTAGGTTGATAGTTAGTTGTGGCAATGAAATGAAATTGTACAATGAGCAATATTAGCGCCTCACTAACCTCACAAAGACTTGTTTCAAAAAGAAAGGGTCAAAAGGTAGAATTAGAAACCTGAAAAATTAGAAGAGAAAAGCTGCTCGTATTATTAAATATTTTATACGCTATACCACTTTCAGACACATGCTCTGATGCCTACACTGCGTTAGCTGCTATGTGACGCCAGTCTCCACATGCCTCCCTCCCGAATCCAGGTATGCAATCCCATTTTGCCTGTGATATTCTGGGCAATCACTGCTGCTAATCCAGGCCGGAATTCTCCCGTGCCACCCGTCACTGGAATTTTAGCGGGTGGGTTGTCGAGAATGTGAAACGTCATTGACGGTTGGGTGGGAATTTCCGACTTTTAGACCAGCGCAGTGGGAAATTCCCACCCCCAATCTGGAGAAAGGAATTCCATTGGTAGTTTAGGTTATTTATTAGTGTCGCATTGGCTTGCATTAACACTGCAATAAAGTTACTGTGAAAATCCCCGAGTCGCCACACTCTGGCACCTGTTTGGGTACACTGAGGGAGAATTTAGCATGGCCAATGCATCGAACCAGCACATCTTTCAGATTGTAGGAGGAAACCGAAGCACCCGGAGGAAACCCACGCAGACATAGGGAGAATGTGCAGGTTCCATACAGACAGTGACCCAAGGCCGGAATTGAACCTGGATCCTGGGTATTATGAGACAGCAATGCCACCCTAACACATGATGAAGTGAAAACCCAGAGGTGTAAACTCAAGGTCAGAACTATTCCTGTTAACGGGTGGTACGATAACACAGTGATTAGCACTGCTGCTTTACAGCTCCAGGGACCTGGGTTTGATTCCTGGCTTGGGTCACTGTCTGTGTGGTGTTTGCACTGTCTCCTCATGTCTGCATGGGTTTTTTTCAGATGTTCCAGTTTCCTCAAAACAGTCCAAAGGTGTGCAGATTAGGTCGATTGGCCATGCTAAGGAATTGCCCCTTAGTGTCCTGAGATATGTAGGTTAGAGGGATTAGTGGGTAAATATGTAGGGATATAGGGTAGGGCCTGGGTAGGATTGTGGTCAATGCAGACTCGATGGGCCGAATGGCCTCTTCCTGTACTGTGGAGAGTCTATGATTCTAACTGTATCAATTGAGTTTCAGCACCCACAGGTTGATGACATTAATTGGATGGTTACTTGAGCATGTATAAAGGGATTCTAAGATAAAAGCAAAATACCTTGGATGCTGGAATTGGACGCAAAAACTGAAAATGCTGTAAAAACTCAGCGGGCCTGACAGCAGCAGGGGAGGAGCCCTGAAAAAGGATATTTGTTCATCTATCTTGGTAATTTGCAATTGTAAATTGGTTTAACACAAAACAAATACAAAAGGATATTTACAGCGAAGAAACTTAGAACATTACTGCACACTACAGGCCCTTCGGCCCTCAATGTTGTGCTGTGCTATGTCCAATCCCAAGATCAAGCTATCCCATTCTCTATAATGGTCTCATCTATACTGTCGAGGTCCTATGATTCTGACAAAGGGAGTTGGGTTTGAAGTATATACTGGAATCTTTCACTTTGTGAATAAATCTATTCCAGTAAATGACTAGTTCTGGTTCCTTCCTTCACCATCTGGCTATCAATAGATTCAAACTGAGATGCAAACCTACAGCTGCAGGCTCAAATTGAGGTACTCATTCTCTACGGTACCCAAACTGGCCATTCTTTGAGCCAAAAAACATTGGCAAGTTATTCAACATAGGCGGTACGGTAGCATAGTGGTTAGCACTGCTGCTTCACAGCTCCAGGGTCCTGGGTTCGATTCCCAGCTCGGGTCATTGTCTGTGTGGAGTTTGCACATTCTTTGCGTGTCTGTGTGGGTTCCTCCGAGTACTCTGGTTTCCTCCCACACTCCAAAAATGTGCTGGTTAGTTGATTGGCCATGCTAAGAAATTGCCCCTTAGCGTCCAGGGATGTGTAGTTTAGAGGGATTAGTGGGTATAATAGATAGGGATATGGGGGTGGGAAGTGGGTGGGATTGTGTTGTGTGTAGATTCGATGGGCTGAAGGGCCTCTTTCTGCACTGTAGAGTTCTATGATTCCTTAACTAGGGTGGACATTCCTGTTGAATCTAATCCTGTTTCTCACTAATCTACACTTTCCGGAATTGGTCAGTGGATGGGAGAGGAAGACACAACTTTACTTCAGGTCGTTCATTCTGTTCTCAAAGATCCATGGAATGGTGATGTAGGGATAGTGTTACTGGGCTGGGACTCTAGTGGCAGCTAAATTCAATTAAATAATAAATCCAGAATTAAAATTAAGGCTCAATAGCTGGGACCATGAACCCATCAAGTTCACTAATACCCTTTCTTTTTACTTATTTACAGATGTTGCTGGCTGGACCCATCCCTAATTGCCCTCCAGAGGACACTTTAAGGATCATTGCTATATGTCTATGGTCACGTGTAGGCTAGACCAGGTAAAGATTTCCTCCCCTAAAGGACATTAGCGAACCGGATGGGTTTTTACGACAATGGTTTCATGGTCATCATTAGATTTTTATAAGATTTGAATTTCACCATCTGCTGTGGTGGGATTTGAACCCAGGTCCCTGAATCCTGCCCTGGGTCTCTGGATTACCAGCTCAGTGCCTCCCCTGATCTACACCAATGTGAGTGGTCTTGGAATAGACGTGGTCACTCCAAACTGGACATCCATAAAGTATTGTGGGCCAGCGACAGAATTGTATTCAACCACATGGTTGTGACCACATAGAACATAGAACATTACAGCGCAGTACAGGCCCTTCGGCCCTCGATGTTGCGCCAGCCAGTGGACCCTCTAACCTAAACTATTCCAATATCATCCATATGCCTATCCACCGAACATTTGAATGCCCCCAAAGTAGGCGAGTCCACAACTGCTGCAGGCAGGGCATTCCACGCTCTCACCACCCTCTGTGTAAAGAACCTGCCTCTGACATCCGTCCTATAACTACCACCTCTTAATTTAAAGTTATGTCCCCTCGTGTTGGTCATCACCATCCGAGGAAAAAGGCTCTCACTATCCACCCTATCCAATCCCTTGATCATCTTATACGCCTCAATTAGGTCACCGCGTAACCTTCTTCTCTCTAATGAAAATAACCTCAGGTCCCTCAGCCTTTCCTCATAAGGCCTTCCCACCATACCAGGCAACATCCTGGTAAACCTCCTCTGCACCCTTTCCAATGCTTCCACATCTTTCTTATAATGCGGCGACCAGAACTGTACGCAATACTCCAAGTGCGGCCGCACCAGAGTTTTGTACAGTTGTAACATAACCTCACGGCTCCTAAATTCAATCCCTCTACCAATAAAAGCTAACACACTGTACGCCTTCTTAACAACTTTATCAACCTGGGTGACAACTTTCAAAGAGCTATGTACTTGTACCCCAAGATCCCTCTGCTCGACAACACTATTAAGGGTCCTTCCATTAGCCCTATATTTCATATGCCTGTTATTCCTACCAAAGTGAATCACCTCACACTTATCCGTATTGAACTCCATTTGCCACCTCACGGCCCAGCTCTGCAACCTATCTATGTCCCTCTGCAAACTGTAACATCCATCCTCGCTGTCTACAACTCCCCCACTTTGGTATCATCAGCAAATTTACTAATCCAACCCTCTACACCCTCATCTAGGTCATTTATAAAAATGACAAACAGCAGTGGCCCTAAAACAGATCCTTGAGGTACACCACTTGTAACTGCACTCCCGGTTGAATATTTCCCATCAACCACCACCCTCTGTCTTCTACCAGCTAGCTTGGCCTTTCCCCACCCCGGCTGTTTCAGTACAGCTATAGAACTCACATCCATTTGGCAATGCGGACAATTACCCAGATATGTCATCTTCATCAAAAGCAGGACAAATCCGGTCAATTAGTCAACTCTTGATCATCATCAAAGTGATGGAAGATGTCTTCTTAGTGTGATCAAACAGCAATTTACACAGCAATAACCTGCTCACTGACACTCCATTTGGAATCCAATCGTCTCACTCGGTTCCTGACCAAAAAGAACAAAAGAGCTGAATTCAAGAGGTGAGGTCTGAGTGTGACATCAAGAAACCCTCGCAAAACTCGAGTCAGTGGGAATCAGGAGGGAAACTCTTCACAGGTGGGGTCATACTGGCACAAATGGTGGTTGAAGGTCAATCATCTCCATCTCAGGACATCACTGCAGGAATTCCTCAGGGTAACGTCTTTAGCCGAACTATTCTCATCATTGGCCTTCTCTCTATTGTAAGTCAGAAGTGGAGATGTTCACTGATATTTGCACAGTGTCTCAATTTCCTCAGGGGTTTTTCAAGCTGGTGTCCACACTTCAAGAGGTTTTTTTGGTCAAGTGCTTTGCAATTGCTGTGAAAGGCGCTATACAAATGCATGACTTTCATTTCCCGGTTGAGAAGCTTTTGGCATTTAATTCATTACCCAGCCTCACGCATGGTGAATGGTTACAGACGTTATGCCACACCCTTTGTGTGGAATCAGACCCGAGGGAGGAATCAACATTCTCTGGAAAAGAAGGGAGAAAAATCGACTGAATTTATACTCACCTGATTCAATGTCAGTGCTTGGAGGAAGACATCACACGAAATGGTTAAACCTTCAAGATGAGCACAGGCATCAGAGGAAACAGAGGAATAGAAATCTGTTTCATATTCAGTAGGTTGTAGACATTGCTGATGTATGTCAAGTCATGGTTCTGGCTGTTAGATAGTGCCAGTCCACTGCCAAACTTCAATAACACAAAATCTGTGGGGTCGGAGGTTAATGAGAGCCTTCTGCAGTGCACAGATTTATAGACTGAGTGGAGAAAGGGGCCAATCGAGAAAGCTGGGGACTGAGAATCTGCCCAAATCGCCTTATTCCAGTCATTAGGCTGCCTCTGTGCCTGCTTTTCGTTAAAAAGTTCCGTCCAATGTGCTCTCGCCAGATTTTAAGTCTTTCAACCGCAACTGTGGGAGCAAAATGCATCTATAAATTATAGCCAGCGAAGATGGTGGCTCAGAGAATTGGATGGTTTCCAACAGAACCCTCCTGTAAATATGAGGAGGTCATTTTCGCTTAACCACAATAACTGGGTGAAGCACATTGCTTGCCCACTGTATCAGGAACCTGATTTCCAACCCATTGGCAGGTTCTATGAAGGAACTCCCTTCCCCAGTTCATTTATCCAAGTTTGACAAAGTCCAGGATTGAGAATCGAGGTAGGGACAGGATCCACTTGGGCTGTCACATCAAGAAGTAACATGAAGTAGGCGAAACCTCATTGGTTGCCTTTGACCTTAGTTGGTCCCGTGTTGATCTCAACAGAGCCGATTGCTCCCAGGGTGAGTTTCAAAGTCCACAAGCGATATTGCCAGCTGGAGTTGCTTCACCAGAAACCAAGCCGGCCAGTCTTCCTGAGCACTCAACCCTGAAATGGGAAATCCGAGAGCCAGTTTTCAAACTTGCTGCCAATCAGCAAGCAGATTGGGGATTGGCACGTGTGCTCTAAGTGGACAATGCTTCATGTTGAAAGCACACATCATTAGCAAAATCAGAGAAAAGCAAGATAAAATGAAACTTTTTCACGATACACAATGCAAGAAACTTAGAGAGAAGGTTCTATGAAAAGTCACTAAGTGTTGCTTGCAGTGGTGATGAAGAGACTAAGTGCAACCACTGATCTAGTAAAAACGGGAGCGATATGCTGTCAATGTCATGTAGATCATTTCCTTGAAAGAGGATATCTGGCAAAGGCACAGCACAATAAACCATCTCTACTCCAGATTCCATCTACAGCCCCAAGTACAAGTGAGAAGGAAAAATTTATTTATTAGTCACAAGTAGGCTTACATTAACACTGCAATGATATTACAGTGAAAAATCCCCTAATCATTACACTCTGGTGCCTGTTCATGTAGACTGAGAGAGAACTTAGTGTGGCCATTCCACCTAATGTGCACATCTTTGGACTATGGGAAGAAACCGGAGCAGCCAGAGGAAACCATGCAGAGCTGGGGCGAGCATGCAGACTCTGCACAGACAGTGACCCAAACCCGGGTCACCACTGCTGTGAGGCAGCAGTGCTAACCTCTGTGCCACCAAGCCACCCACGTTAAAGAAACTAAAAATTGAAGTCCAGTGAACATGGTTTTGGACAGTAACCAGAGAAATGCCGATGGAATGTTTAAAAAAATCACACCATTGGAACATTTGAATACTTTAAGGTCATTTTCCTAACCTTAGTAAGGCTCTTGCACATAACTTGTGAAATTTCACACAAGACAAGTGACCCAAAAACCAGAGGGAGAAGGAATCAAAAACTCCAAACATCTCCTCTCTCATGTTGACCCCTTGACTCTCATTCTCAAGACTGCAATCTAGAGTTGGCAAAAATTGCTCTTTACTTGTTAGCTTGGACTGAATTGGTAGTAATCTCATCTCTGAATCACAATCTTATTAGCTCAGACACTCCTTCAGTTTAGAGCACATGTTTTCTGTGCTGTTCTGAGGGACTATCACACTGGGTGGGGAGAGGGGTTGCTGCCCTTTGATAAAGCAAATGCATATTTAAAAATCCCCAGGCATTGTTCAAATGAGAGCTGGGTGTTGTCCTGGTATCTTGGCCAACATTCTTCTCTGGACTAACAACACTAAGAACAGGTCAACTAGATTACAAATCTGCATTTTCAACAGATGTTGCATTTATCCTTAGTGCCAATGAGCCGTTGCTTGCTTTACACTGGTGTACAGCAAGCATTATATGTTTCTCCATAACACATTCTTCAAGGCAGTGTCCAAGGAACAGACTGTAATCACTCATTCCACTGACAGGAATCCCCCGGTGTCCTCTGTATCTTCAAATAGCAGAGGGGTAGACACTCCATCCTGCCATATAGCTTTGCCTAGAAAATATGACTCATGGTTCTTAAAGCACGAGCCTAAAGTTAATACAACAGATTTGTTCTATTATAGAATATTTAACTAACCTCTCCTTAAATCACTGCTGCTGGAATATCAGGAAATTCCTACTTCTGAGCATACGCTGGCACCTCTGAGCAGATGTCAGAGGAGGATGGTGAAGATACATCACAGCATCACCCACATTATCCACTACCGATTGCGGAGACACACACGTCAACGGGGGAAGCTCATCAGACGGGCTTCTGGTTGACTATCCGGTGAGCACCACAATGCATCTGATGTACATCAGGTGGAAGCAGGAAAATCCCAGGAATTGGACAGTTGGAGGCCTGTAGGAGCACAAGGCTCAGTTGTGCTCCAGTCAGGCACCGTGCATCTGAACTGCTTGTGATGGAGAAGTATTTGAACTGTATGGAAGTAGTGCTTCAAGAACAAGCTGGCACCATGTTGAGTTGCCGGTGAGATAATTACAGCCATGGCAGCGATGCCTACATCTCGAGACTCTAATGCACCTGCTGTATGTCATTACCACCCACTGTGTGAAACTCTCATCCTTCTCTGAATCTCTTGCCCTTAGTTGTGAGACCCTTACTCCTTGAAGCATCACCTAATAGGACACAGTCTACCTTTATCCAACCCTGTCAACTTTTACAGATCCATCAAAACTTCCTTCAGATTTGCTCCAAAGGAATAGCTCCACTTTTCCCACTTTAGTCTTCTAATTAAAATCTCACCCATCCCTGCAACCGTTCTGATTGCTCTTCTCAAGGACCCTCATGTCCATCCTGCTGTATAATGGGTTAATAGTTACAACAGCAAGATAGTGACGTGAGCAGACTGACATATGAGGAGAGATTGAGTCGGTTACGATTCTATTCACTGGAGTTTAGAAGGATGAGGGAGGATCTCATGGAAACATAGAAAAATTTAACAAAACTGGACTGGACAAGAAGAATGTTCCCTGTGGTAAGGGAGTCCAGATCCAGGGATCATAGATGGAGGATATGGGGCAAACTTTTTAGGATTGAGATTAAGAGAAATTTCTTCACCCAGAGAGTGGTACATCTGTATATTTCTCAACCACTGAAAGCAATAGAGGACAAAATATTGTATGTTTTCAAGAAATTAGGAATAACTTTATAATATTGGGGCAGCACAGTGGTTAACACAGCTGCCTCACAGTGCCAGGGACCTAGATTCAATTCCAGCCTTGGGTCACTGTGCAGAGTTTGCACTTTCTCTATGTGGGTTTCCTCTGGGTGCTCTGGTTTCCTCCCAGAGTCCAAAGATGTATGGCTTAGGTTGATTGGCCTTGCAAAATTGAGCCCCTAGTGTCAGGGAGATCAGTAGGATAAATGAGGGTTTCGGGAATAGGGCCTTGGTGAGATTGTGGTTACTACAGATGCAATGGGCCAAATAACCTCTTTCTGTACAGTAGGGATTCTGTGATACAAGATCTATGATAACTTTTGGGGCAAAGTGTATCAAAGAATATGGCAGGAAAATTGGATCAAAATATTGAGCTGGGTAATTAGCCATGATGATAAAGAATGGTGGAGCCGATTTGAAAGGCCAAATGTTCCATTTTCTATGTTTCTATGTGTGCCACAGTGTAACAGTGACATCAGCAGTCCTGTGCAAGAGACTCATTGGGGCAGATGAATTTGTACACAGGAGACATGTACTCACCTTGTAGCTAGCAAGTACACACTGTCCATCAAGTAGTTGTGTGAAGTAGCCTGTCTCAGTCAGACTCTCGAGTGGAGGGAAACCTTCCTTGGGCTAAGGGACCAATCCACACCTCCTAAAGTGTCGTGACAAGATCTGGACTATTCCAGTTGTGACCTAATCAGAGCTTTAAAATATTTCAATATAAGTTTCCTATTTTTGAAAACAGAAACTAGGAGTAGGCCATTCTGCCCTTCAAGCCTGTTCTGTCATTCAATATGGTCATAGCTGATCTTCTATCTCAATTCATATTCGCATTTACTCCTCATGTCTATCTCTCTGCTGAATCATCAGTGGCTTGGTTTCTACAGCTTTTTGTGACACAGAATTCCACAGGTTCTGTATCCTTTAAGTGAAAAAATTTTTCCTTATCTCAAACTTAAATGGTCTACCCCGTATCCTCAGGCTGTGTCCCCCTGGTTCTAGATTCCCTAACCAGGGAAAACATCTGAATCTAGTCTCTCCAGTTCTGTTAGAATTTCATACGTTTTAATCAGGTCACTCCTCATCCTTCAAAATGCTAGTGAATACAGGGCTATTTGAACCAACCTGTCCTCATAGGACAGCCCCACCAAGCCCAGTATCGGACTAAGATGCTCTGTTGGAGAGTCAGTGTAAATCCAATGGGCTGACTCTCTACTGCACTCCCTCTATGGCAAATATATCCTTTTTTAGATAGGGAGACTAAAACTGCGCACAGTATTCCAGGTGTGGTCTCACCAAGGCCCAGTATAACCGCAGTGAGACATCCCTACTTCTGAACTCAAATCCTCTTGCAATGAAGGCCAACATACCATTTGCTTTCCTAATTGCTGGCTGTAGCTGCCCTCCACTTTCCTTGACCAAGGACACCAGATCCTTCATACGTTCACACTTCCCACATACCACCATTTACATAATATTCATTCTTTTGGAAGGCACAATGGTACAGTGGTTAGTACTGCTGCCTCACAGCGCTAGGGATCCAGGTTTGATTCCTGGCTTGGATCACTGTGTCTGCATGGATTTCCTCTGGGTGCTCTAGTTTTCTCCCACAGCCCAAAGATGTGAAGATTAGGTGAGTTGATCAGGCTGAATTGTCCTTTAGTGTCCTAAAATGTGTAGGTCAGAGGGATTGAGGTGGTAAATATGTGGGATTACGGAGTTAGATAGGGCCTCTGTAAGATGCTCTGTTGGAGAGTTGGTGTAAACCCAATGGGCTGAATAGTCTCCTTCTGCAATGTAGGATTTCTACGATTCTTCCTATTTTTCACACTAAAGTGTAGAATTGCACATTAACCCAATTTGTACTGCATCTGCTATGTGTTTACGCACTCACTCAACTTGTCTAAATCACCTTGAATACTCCTTACATCTTCCAGCATGGTCTGACCGGCAACTATTCACCAGCCTGGAAGATACCATGCATTCCTGATGCAAATCCCTGTTCAAAGCCACAGACACATGTCTCCCACTGCAACCCAATTGAAAAATTGCCGGTCGCAGTGGGAGAATCACAGCCTCTGAAAATCAATTCTCGATCCATGCCATACATTACCAACTATATAATGTACTTTACGTTTGCCCACTAACCCCTTATGGGGGACGTTACCAAAAACCCTTCTGGAAGTCCAGATATACCACATCCACTTGTTCTCCCTTATCTGCTCTACTTGTTGAAAGCTCAAAAAGCTCCAGTAGATTTGTAAAGCAGGATTTGCCTTTCATAAACCCATGCTGGTTTTATCTAATCCTGTTATTCTATATTCCAATATTCAAGCCATTTATATATGTCAAAAACAAACTGTGGTCCCAGCATTATCCCATGAGGAACGTCTACCATTCTCCAGATTGAAAAACAACTGTTTTCCATGACTCCTTGTTTTTTCTATCCTTAAACCAATTTTTATCCAATTAGAGACTGACTCCCCATTCCATCAGTGTATTTATTTTAGCCCCGTTTTCACAGTACACCGAGATACTCATTGCATCAATTTAAGGAGTCCACATTTCTTTTAAATGGATGATGCAATGACACTTTCCCTGGGGCCATCCCTTATAGAAAACCTCATCCCAATGGACCCAAACCTGCTTTTCTGTCCCAGAGATATTTTTGCATCTGAAGGACTGGAGAAAGCACGGGAAACAGGCCTATTGACCCAAAGAGCCCGCACTGCCATTTTAACGTTCTCACTTTCCCACATGACCCTTATCTATGTTTGTATAGAGAGATATAAAGACAGAGAGATGAAAATCTTTTTGTTCATAGAATCACACAGTGCAGAAGAGGCCCTTCAACCCATTGAAACTGCACTGATGTGTGAAAAATACCTGACCTCCCTCCTAATTTCATCTACCAACTTATAGCCCTGAATATTATGACTTGCCAAGTGCTCATCCACATACTCTTTAAAGGATGTGAGGCAACCCACCTCCACCACCCTCCCAGGCAGCGCATTCACTGCGACACGGTAATACACTGGTTAGGCGGCACGGTAGCACAGTGGTTAGCACTGCTGCTTCACAGCTCCAGGATCTTGGGTTCGATTCCCGGCTCGGGTCACTGTCTGTGTGGAGTTTGCACATTCTCCTTGTGTCTGCATAGGTTTCCTCCGGGTGCTCCGGTTTCCTCCCACAGTCCAAAGATGTGCAGGTTAGATTGATTGGCGGTGCTAAAATTGCCCTTTAGTGTCCAGGGATGTGTGGGTTAGAGGGATTAGTGGGTAAAGTATGTACAGACATGGGAGTAGGGTCTGGGTGGGATTGTGTTCGGTGCAAATTTGATGGGCCGAAGGGCCGCTTTCTGTACTGTAGAGTTCTATGATTTCCCAGACCATCACCACCCTCTGGGTAAAAAGATTTTTCCTCACATCCCCCCCCCTAAATCTCTTGCCCGTCACCTTGAACCTATTTCCCCTTATGACTGATTCTTCAACTAAGGGGATAAGTTGCTCGTTATCAACTCTGTCCATGCCTCTCATAATCTTGTACACCTCGATCAGATCATCCCCTCAGTCTTCTGTGCTCCAACGGAAACAATCCAAGCCTACCCAACCTCACTTCAAAACTTAAAATCTTCCCAGGCAGCATCCTGGTGAATCTCCTCACTTTGGGCGATCAGAGTTCAAAACAAGGCATGAATCTAAAGAGGAAGGTTTCAAATGAAGCACAAAAGTTAGTTTTCAGTGAGTGATCCGGGTGAGTGTTCCTCAGGTGGATATCAAATGCAAAGGGGGTTTTTTGTGTCTAACATCGAAGGCTCGAGGAGAAAGCTCTGCCTGTGGATCGCAGGTATATCAGGTGCAGGTGAAATCCCTCAGCTTCTCTGGGCAGGCAGGAGTGACGACAGCAACTGTCATGTCTCCACCTCACACAATCCAATTAACCTGCTGTCCTGGACAGCGTGAAAGAAAACAGCACTTTAAAAAGGAGAGACAGTTGGCTGTTTATGTAATGACCTAAGAACCATACTGACATGTCTTCATTCAACCAGAGGAACCTTAGAGTTTCACATAGGATTGCTCCAGTTGGAATAAAGTGGTGAGTTCTTCCAGACAAAACCTAACCTTTTGCATAGACTTCTTGAGGAGCATTTTGAACACTGTTGGATAAGATTGAATGTTCCACCTGCTGCTTTTGTCTGAGCTACACAGGGCACACATTATTCAGGCTCCTCACAGGGTTTATCTCATCTCTGCTATCTGTCCTCGGGTTTTCTTCTCTATCTCTCCTTGCATCACTGATCAAACTGCACTTCCTTGTGACTAACAAAATGAAAACCCTGTCCAGTGACAGCCCACAGATGCTTTGAAGAGCTATTGCGACGACCCTTACAAGGGGAACATTGTTCAAACGGGAACAAGTCATTCACTGCCTTCGACATGTGGGCTGTGTGTGTAAAGGATGCTGCCCGGTGATTTGGAAGGGAATCAATCGCAAATCAATCATCTCATGAGAGATGTCCATAGGTTGGTCTTGTGATAATTGAAAGATCATTAATGTATGTCATCATCCAGTTGCAGTCCTATATGTTTTGTGCTCTGATACAATGGCAGATTGTGGTCAGTTGGCAAAGCTCCCCAGAATGTTTAAATTATCAAACAGCCACAATCATACAATTCCCATTGGAATCACAAATGTCCCAATGTTTTTTTTTCTGGGTGACTCAAAGGGTGTGCCCAACAGGTTGGTGTGATGAGTGGGTGAGGAGAGTTAAAGCACTTCCCATTTGGTGTACTAGTTCGCTTCTCATTTTCAGTTTATACCACTGGTGATCGACAACGTGGTAAAGAACCAAAGGTCTTAGGCTCTTTCTGTCAGTTCTTAGCCTCTCCATCGGCAAGTCAGTAGCCCTGCTTCCTCAGCCCCCTAACAAACTAGGTTCCTGGAGGCCTCAGGCTCAATCTTCAAGGGAACCCAGAGAGGGGGGAGCCCTGACCCTTGGACACACATTAACACTCTTGCTGAGTTTTTTTTTCATATTTTCTACTTGTTGAAGATTTTGAACTGTTTCTTTCCCACTGTTCATTTTTCTTGCCCAATTGACAGTAGCCATCTCTGTTTCGACCAGCTGTGTTTAGGTTTAAGATTCTTATTTGGGATGGGAGTAGGCCACTTCCAAACTTAATGTGGGAGCTCATTGCATTATGACATTTTTCCCTGTGGATTATTTGCTGTGAGATCACTAACGAATGCTTCCTCATTTCACAGCACTCTGATCCCAGGCTGATTCAATGATATCTCGTTCCAGAAAATTGTCACGAAAGCATGTTACAAATTCATCTTCCAGATCATCTTTTCCAATTTGATAAGTCAATCTATGTGAAAACTAAAGTTGCTATCTCACATTGCCTTTGTTACACGTGCCACTAATTTCTTTTCAATGGTATAACTACTGTTAGAGTGTCTATAAACTACTCCCACCAGCACTTTCTGACTGTTGCTGTTGCTAATCTCAATTTACACTCATTAAACTTTGAGATTTCTGACTCAAGATTCTTTCCCATTTCTTTTTACAGTAGGATATGGATAGGGTGGAAAATTAGGTGGAGAAATGGCAGGTGGAATTTAATCCAGATAAATGCAAAGCGATGCATTTTGGTAGAACTAATGTAGGGCAGAGTTTTACAATAAATGGCAGAACCACCAAGAGGATAGAAACACAGAGGGACCTAGGTGTGCAAGTCCACAAATCCTAGAAGGTGGCAGCACAGGTGGAGAAGGTGGTGAAGAAGGCGTATAACATGCTTGCCTTTATAGGATGGGTATAGAGTATAAAAACTGGAGCCTGATGTTGCAGCTGTATAGAACATTGGTTAGGCATCATTTGGAGTACTGCATTTAGTTCTAGTCACCGCACTACAAGAAGGATGTGGAGGCTTTGGAGAGAGTGCAGAGAAGGTTTACCAGGATGTTGCCTGTTATGGAGGATCTTAGCTATGAGGAGAGAGTGGGTAAACTGGGGTTGTTCTCCTTGGAAAGACGGAGAATGAGGGGAGACCTAATAGAGGTGTACAAAATTATGAAGGGTATGGATAGGGTGAATGGTGGGAAGCCTTTTCCCAGGTCGGAGGTGACGATCACAAGAGATCACAGGCTCAAGATGAGAGGGGCGAGGTATAACTCAGATATCAGAGGGACGTTTTTTTATGCAGAGAGTGGTGGGGCCTGGAATGCGCTGCCAAGCAGGGTGGTGAAGGCAGACACGCTGGGATCGTCTTAAGACTTACCTGGATGGTCACATGAGCAGCCTGGGAATGGAGGGATACAAACGAATGGTCTGGTTGGATCAATGAGCAGGACAGGCTTGGAGGGCTGAAGGGCCTGTTTCCTATATTGTACTGTACTGTTCTTTGTTCTTTGCACATCCTTTATGATTAAGGCTGTTCCTCTTCCTTTTCCATCCTGTCTGCCTTTTCAAAATGTTGACAATTTGAAATTGATGAATGATTCTCACAGCTTTAAAGTTCAGAGCAAAGAATTTACCCTATTTAATCTAAACACTACATCATTGTAAATTATGTTGTAACTTCCTCTAATAAAAGGGTGATCTGGTGGTGCCTGTCTCTATAAAAGGGTGTCCCATTTTACAATCTACATTTGAATGAAAGGACATTTTGGTGGCACAGTGGTTAGCACTGTTGCCTCACAGCGTCAAGGACCTGGGTTCAGTTCTGGTCTTGGATCACTGTCTGTGTGGAGTTTGCACATTCTCCCCATACCTGCATGGGTTTCCTCCAAGTGGCCTGGTTTCCTCCCACAGTCCAAAGACATTCAGGCTAGGTTGATTGGCCAAGCTAAACTGATCCTTAGTGTCAGGGGGACTGGCAGGATAAATGTGTGGGGTTATGGGAATAAGGCCTTCGTCAGATTGTAGTTGGTGCAGACTCAATGGGCCAAATGGTCTTCTTCTGTACTGTAGGGATTCTATGATTTACTGACCATGGGTGGTATTTTCCAGCCACGCTTGCCCTGAAATTGGAACCTCCTGTTTGAGGTCAACAGATCTTCCCCTCGCCCACTCCAATTCCTTTGGCAGGTGGATTCACCCGATACGGTAGCATAGTGGTTAGCACTGCTGCTTCACAGATCCAGGGTCCTGGGTTCGATTCCTGGCTCGGGTCACTGTCTGTGTGGAGTTTTGCAGATTCTCCTCGTGTCTGCGTGGGTTTCCTCCGGGTGCCCTGGTTTCCTCCCACAGTCCAACGATGTGCGGGTTAGATTGATTGACCGTGCTAAAAATTGCCCCTTAGTGTCCTGGGATGCGTAGGTTAGAGAGATTAGTGGGCACAATATGTAGGAATGTTGGGGTAGGGCCTGGGTGGGATTGTGTTCGGTGCAAACTCAATGGGCCGAAGGGTCTCTTTCTGCATTGTAGGGTTCTATGATTCAACCTCATATCTCCCCACCCCCCACCCCGCCCCACCACCCCTGGCAGGTGGGCTGAGCCATTTAAATCTTCATTCAGTTTGGTGGGAACGCACCAGACAGGAGAGGATAGAAAATCCTGACTGTTGGGTTATTAAGTCACAGATTTGATTTGGCCCTCCCAGGGAGAACAGTGTTCGCAGGGAGTGTACCTCAGGAAATCTCCGACCCTCCTGGCACTGGCTCCTCTCACCAGCTGCAAACACCTCAGCGTGGGAGCACTCCGATAATTCACTGCCACACAACCCGGTGAAACCTCGGGAGCTAATCCCCCCACAGAGTACGTTCTAGGAATGTCCAAGTTACAAGGAGGAGATGTTTTGCTATCGCTACCTCGGAGAGAGTCTGAGAAATGGTTCCCTATGTCTCGAAACCCCCTGCCCCGTCTGCACATTGCTCTCGATGAGATCACTGCTTAACTCGGATATGCATGAGTGTTTTCTTTACTCTCCGAAGTGCTCGTTCCAGCTGGCAGCTTGCAGAGGAGCTTCTGCCAACCTGCGAGCAAACAATCCAACACAAGCAGTCTCCAACTAATGCAAAACAGATAGCCGAGCAAGCACAATTATACTCCATTTCCATTGAGGATGAGTATCCGCCAATACAGCCAACTGTCTGCCAATACAGCCAGCCATCTGCAAGTACAGCCATATTTTAACCTTCAATGAGCTGGCTGCCTCTATTGTTCCACTAACTCTATGATCCTTTAGCTCTTAGTGCCAATACTTTGCCATGACAGTATGAGAGGGCACTCTCTGGTCACAACACGGAACCTATAAGCAAAGAGAAAGGAGCTTCCTCCGGTTTCTTCCCTCCCTTCCTTAAGAGAACTCTAACTCCTTTCCGAGGATTATTTCTAAGAGCTGATAACCGGTCCAAATTCTCATGTTTTCACATTGATGTGCCAGAGTTTCCGGAGATGAGGGGGTTAGCTTATGAGCAGAGATTGAGTAGATTGAGCCTCTACTCATTGGAGTTTAGAACGCTGAGGGGAGATCTTATAGGGACCTATAAGATAATGAACGGGCTAGACAGGGTAAAAACAGAGAGATTATTTCCACTTAGAAGGAAAACAAGAACTAGAGGACACAGCCTCAAAATAAGGGGGAGTCAATTTAGGACAGAGTTGAGGAGGAATTTCTTCTCCCAGAGGTTAGTGAATCTTTGGAATTCTCTGCCCATTGAAGCGGTGGAAGCAACCTCATTAAAAATGTGTTGAGTCACAGGTAGATAGATTTTTGACCAATAAGGGAATTAAGAGTTATGGAGAGCAGACGGGTAAGTGGAATTGAATCACTGTCAGATCAGCCATGATCTTATTGAATGGCGAGGCAGGCTCGAGGAGCTGAATGGCCTACTCCTGCTCATATTTCTTATGTTATGTTCTTCACCCAAAACCTGCTGGAGTTGGAAATGCACAATTCTAGGTGCGAGATGGGAACGGATGCTGGATGAGGCTCTTAATTTCTTGGCCATTTAAAGGCTTCAATTAATCTTTGACTGCAAGGCCACTTCCCCTACTGACTGAACTGACTGAACTTGCAATCAGAAAGGCAACATCCATTCCCTCTTTCCCAATTCTTCGTGCCTTCTCCCAGCATCCCATCCTGGCAGGAACCACCCCCAATGGCCTAGATTGACTCGGTAAGAAGTCTCACAACACCAGGTTAAAGTCCAACAGGTTTATTTGGAATCACGAGCTTTCAGAGCGCTGCTCCTTCATCAGGCAAGTCACTCTCCCGATGAAGGGGCAGCACTCCAAAAGCTCGTGATTCCAAATAAACCTGTTGGACTTTAACCTGGTGTTGCGAGATTTCTTACTGTGCCCACCCCAGTCCAACGCTGGCACCTCCACCTCATGGATTAACTCAGTGTGAGGTCTTTCACGTGAGAAGCAAGACAGAACCATAAGTGAACATTTTAGTCAAAAGCGGACACTTTTTGAGCACGGCAGCACTGAAATGTCAGCCAGGCTTTTGGGGTCAAGTCCATGGATGCCCACCATCCCCTGAGTGGGGCAGGGGTGGGACTGCTGGGACTGAAGCAAGTGACACTTCTTCCATTCCGAGCACAGATTGGTTGCTGCAACCCTTTGGCCGCTGAAGAAAAATTTAACAATGGTCATGGAAAAGTAACTTCTGAGACCAAGTCCTTAAAATTGATCATAAAACTCAGCTGTTGGGGCTCCTTGTGGTCAAATTAAAACAAAGAACAAGGAAAATGACAGCACAGGAACAGGCCCTTCGACCCTCCAAGCCTGCACCAACCATGCTGCCCCACTTAACTAAAACCCCCTATCCTTCCAGGGACCATATCCCCCTATTCCCATCCTATTCATGTATTTGTCAAGACGTCCCTTAAAAGTCATTATTGTATCCACTTCCACTACCTCCCCCGGCAGCGAGTTCCAGGCACCCACTGCCCTCTCTGTGAAAAGCCTGCATCTCCTTTAAACCTTTCCCCTCACACCTTAGACCTGTGCCCCTGAGTAATTGACTCTTCCAGCCTGGGAGAAAGCTTCTGACTATCCACTCTGTCCATGCCTCTCATAATCTTGTAGACTTGTATCAGGTCTCCCTTCATCCTCTGTCGTTCCTGTGAGAACAAACTATGTTTCTCTGACCTCTCCTCATAGCAAATGCCCTCCATACCAGGCAACATCCTGGTAAATCTTTTCTGCACCATCTACAAAGTCTCCTTCTGGTAGGGTGGCAGCCAGAATTGAACACTATATTCCAAGTGCAGCCTAACTAAACTTCTATAAAGCTGCAATATGACTTGCCAATTTTTAAACTCAGTGCCCTGGCTGATGAAGGTAAACATGCCGTATGCCTTCTTCACTGCCTTCTCCACCTGCATTGCCAGTTTCAGTGACCTATGTACCTGTACACTTAGATCCTTCTGTCTATCAATACTCTTAAGGGTTCTGCCATTGACTGTATATTTCCTACCTTCCAAAATACATTACCTCGCATTTGTCCAGATTAAACTCCATCTGCCGTCACTCTGCCCAAGTCTCCAACCGATCTATGTCCTGCTGTATCTTCTGATGGTCTTCATCTCTATCTGCAAATCCACCAACTTTTGTGTTATCCACAAATTCACTAATCAAACCAGTTACATTTTCCTCCAAATCATTTATATGTATTACAAACAGCAAAGGTCCCAGCACTGATCCCTGAGGAACGTTACTTGTCACAGCCCTCCGTTCAGAAAGGAGAATGGTCAGAAGGATGGTTTTACAAGTATCTTGTCTAGAAACACAGGAGGATTTCCATTATCCCTTAGAGAAACACTCTGCAGCTATTCCTGTCAGCAGGTGACTGTACATTCTCAGCTATCTTCCATTTTAAAATATAAAACTCAGGACGTTTTAAAGCCCAGCATTTCTGTGTATAATTCTATGACATTTTTTTCTCCATCACCATAACCGTGGACACAGTGCTAGCTCGGGTACATCTTCACATACACATGTACATATGCACACGCATATATATGCATACAGGCATACACGCACACAAACACACACACGCACATACACACACCTGTACATGTATACACACACACATGTATATACATACACACATACATGTACACACACAAAACATATACTTATACACACGCACAGAAACGCACACATGCATGCTCACACACACAATCTCCAAATGCGAACTTTCACAAATTGGCATTCCAAAAACGTTAAGGTATTTCAAGTATTTTTAATGGAAGATGAGATATTAAGTAAACCACAGCTGTCGGCTTTTACGAGAAACTTGTTTTGAAAATGATTACAGCCTTCAAAGCAAATATGGAGGCTAATTAGGATTCTTCTCAAAATACTCCAAGTCTCCGTCCTAGGGCGGGATCTGCTTGTTTCTCACTGGCACGGTCCAGGCTTGTGTTATATTCCTTTCTTCGAGGTCATCCTTTTAGGACTGAGATGGGGGAAATTCTGTTTGGGAAGGGGGTGGGATAGGGGTCACTGAGTATTTTTAAGGCAATGGTAGATAGATTCTTGTTAGGCAGGGGAACTGTTGCACGTGTGGAGTCTGTCTCTTTAAGATAACACACCAGAAGTGGGTCACCTGAGTTGAGAGGCCAATGGGGAACTGAGAGTGAATGATCGCACCAGAGGGTGAAGTCCCTTCTCAGGCAGGATCATCGAGCAGTCAAGTAGTAAGCATAAAGGAAGAAAACTTTCAGGCACACGTTAATCTGTGCTGTCTATCCTTCCCCATCCTTCCCAGCCATAGCCCCCTTCCTGCAGTAGAGGAGATCACTCAGAATCCACTCAACACTTAACCCTCATTCCAATACTTCCAAAGATAGATCATAGAATCCCTACAGTGCAGAAGAAGGCCAATCAGCCCATCAAGTATGCATCAACAACAATCCCACCCAGACCCAATCTCTGTCATCCCACATATTTACCCCACTAATCCTTCTAAATTACCCATCCTGGGACACTAAGGGACAATTTAACATGGCTAATACACCTAACCCGCACATCTGTGGACTGTGGGGGGAATCTGGGGCACCTGGAGGAAACCCACGCAGTCACAGGGAGAATGTGCAGACTCCGCATAGACAGTGACCCAAACCAGGATTTGAACCCAGGTCCCTGGCGCTATGAGGCAGCACTATTAATCACAGTGCCACCGTGCCACCCCTACACTGTCCTGGAGACTGATCTTCAATTGTTGGAGATTCCAAGTGAATTCTGGAGAGTTGGCACCGAACTGTGATTAGGAACAAAAATCCCAGAAGTTTCCCCCTCCCTCAGATACAAGGAGATCGAGGTTCCTCCTCCTGCAGTAAAGGCAAATAAGATCCAGTTCCAGGAGAGGTTGGTAATCGCATCTTAGATTTTCAGGTTCTTCCTACATTGACATACCCTTCAGTCCTGCCTCCCCAAAGTGAGAGGTTTAACCTTCAGAGGATCTCACCTGTACCCCAGCTTGAGTCAGCAGATCCAAGAGACCAAGATAAAAGATGTCTAAGATAGCTTTTCATCTGGCTTTAGAATGGATAGTCTGGTTACCAGCTGCTCTCTACCCTGTCCACTACTGCTTGGCTCATTTCAATCTACTATTTCTATTGTGAATCTTCCAGTCTCTAAGAACCAATTTTCTCGAAACGTTCAGAGTGTAATGAAATTAATACCAACCTGCGAGATATTAAGTATTATACATGTCTGTTAACAATCATTGTGACATGGTTCAACTCAGCTGAATAAATTTTGTAATTTTTGCTTTCAGTTCCCGCCTGCCTATGCTTGCTGGTGGGGCAGGAGTGGGAGTGGGAGGGGAGGTTGGGGGGGGGGCGGGAGAGTAACTTAAACATCCACACTGTGCCTCATTTGGGTAGATCAGCAACACGGAGGGAAGAAAATGTGTGCAGTGTTGTAGTTGAAGTTCTTTCAAATGTTAGGGTCAATTTAAGATTTGGTTCTTGAATCCTGGAAATATGGGCTTTTTATAATAGAATAGAATAGAATACCATAACGGAATGATAGTGATATACAGCACAGGAACAGGCCCTTCAGCCCAACTTGTCCATGCCGGCCAGTTTTCCTAAACTGAACTAGTCCCTCTTGCCTGGTGTTTGGCCCATATCCCTCTAAACCTTTCCTATCCATGTATCCGTCCAAATGTCTTTTAAATGTTGTAATTGTACTCACCTCTACCACCTCCTTAGGCAGCTTGCACCGTCCTCTGTGTGAAAATGTTGCCCCTCAGGTCCCCTTTAAATCTTCCCCCTTCACCTTAAACCCATGCCCTCTAGGACTCCCCAGTGCTGGGGAAAAGACCTTGGCTATTCCCAAGGTCTTTATTCCTCCCATGATTTTGTACACCCCCATCAGGTCACCCTCTCATCCTCCTACACTCCAGGGAATAAGATCCTAGCCTATCCATATAATTGAAAGCTTCCGGTCCCAGAAACATCCCTGTAAATCCTTTTTGTACCCTTTCCAGCTTAATCGCATCCTTCCTATAGCAGGACGTCCAGAGTTAAGAACATAGAACGTAGAACACCACAGCACAACAGGCCCTTCGGCCGACAAGTTGCGCCGATCATATCCGTATCTACCAGGCCGATCTATAACCCTCAATCCCATTAAATCCCACATACTCATCCAGAAGTCTCTTAAAAGACCCCAATGAATTCACCTCCACCACCACTGACGGCAGCCAATTCCACTCACTCACCACCCTCTGAGTGAAAAACTTACCTCTGGTATCTCCTCTGTATCTACTCCCAGCACCTTAAACCTGTGTCCTCTTGTAGCGACCATTTCAGCCCTGAGAAATAGCCTCCGAGAATTCACTCTATCTATACCTCTCAACATTTTATAAACCTCTATCAGGTCGCCTCTCAACCTTTGTCTCTCCAGAGAGAAAAGACCGAGCTCCCTCAACCTATCGTCATAAGGCATGCTCCCCAATCCAGGCAACATCCTTGTAAATCTCTTCTGCATCCTTTCAATAGCTTCCACATCCTTCCTGTAATGAGGCGACCAGAACTGCACACAGTACTCCACTTGGGGTCTGACAAGGGTCTTATAAAGCTACAGCATTATCTCCTGACTCCTGAACTCAATTCCTCGATTAATGAAAGCCAGTACACCGTACGCCTTCTTAACCACATTCTCCACCTGCAAGGCCGATTTAAGAGTCCTATGGACTTTTTGTATGCCATACTCTAACTATGGTCACATCAATGTCTTTTACAGTTGCAACATAACGTCCCAACTCCTGGAGATAATGACCAGAATTCTCTGCCCTCATTCCTCCTGCCAATGAGAACGAAGAATTGGACGCTCCGCCAAATCTTCACTCGCTGCAGTGGGACTAGAAAATCCAGACCATGGGCAAAGTCGGAGAATTCCAGCAAATATAAATGTAATTGGATTGCTCAGTTTTAAATTACGTTGGCCTGCTCTTAATATGATCATTTTTACAAGCGAGTGTGGGGTGGAGTGCCCACTTTTCTTGAACTCCATTCCTTCCTAAAAGAGCAGAAAACTAGCTGGAAGAGATGATAGGAAGCTCCGAGGCAGATGTGAAAGCACTTCTGGTCAATCTCAGTTTGTAGTTGAATGCGTGTTCTGTCCCGGCACCATTATTAATACCGTCAAGATCGAGAAGCATATTCCCATCACAAACCCAATCACTGTTCTCCCCTCTCCCTTGTTAATGAGCCATGAAGGGACAAATACAGTTTAAAAGCTTCCTCTTAAGATAAGCATTGGCCTGAGGATCAGGAGAGATGGACTGTGTCCGATTCCATTCACTGTCTGTCCCACAAACTAATGTTCAAGACAGCGCAGAAAGGAAACCTTTGACACACACATCTTCCCTGCTAAACACTGTTCATTTTGAGAGCCTAATATGTAACTCTGACTAAATCCTAATTCCCCGAAAAATGTTCTTGCTTTCCCACTACCCTCAGCAGGTGACTGAGGCACCTGTACCCTCTCAGGAGTGTTTGTCCAACAAAGTTTACCTCGGGTCTTTAAGCAAAGCTGCAGCGTATTTTCACATTTCACCACCTCCTTATGTATAACAAAGTAAATCAGCGGGAATTTATTTGAGCCCCCAGTTCTCGGCTCAACCCGGAGCCTATCGCTCCGTGCCCTGAGTGCCCTGGGGATGCCACCTCGATGGGGTAGCTGGAAGAGAATCACCTCATTAAACTTGATCGAGTTTGAAGTATTACTCCTTTTAGAGGAAGAATTCACCACAGGAAGCTTACTCCCTGGACATAGATACTGAGTGAAGCAGAAAAATACTTATAAAACTCCATGGGGGGAGAAAGTCACTCACTGAGAGTACAGACTATATAGAGATGTGGCTATGAAGATAAATATTGCCTGTTCACTGTAGTCCCCATTCTCACTGCTTCCATTCAACTGATTCTACTTGATTTTTAAAAGACTTGTTCTTCATGATGATGCTGATATTACATGAAACAACACCCAGAGAACTGTACCCCAATGTGAAGCAGTACATATCAATACAGATGTGGTGGTATTAGTGCTACTGCAGACCAGAACACTGCATTTGCCTGACGAAGGCACATAGTGTCGAAAGCTCGCGAATTTACCATCAAATAAATTGGTTGGATTTAAAATTGGTGTTGTGAAACTTTACTGAGAATAAGTTGCCAGAGAGGCGTAAAATTGATAGCACTGGGTGCTGCTGGAGGGGATCGAGTGTGGCAGGAATTCCATGCTCTTGATCAGGGCCATATGCGGAGCAGAGCATCAAACCTGCTCCTGGACTGCTTTCAGAAGATTGGTTTCCTTAATCGCCCGGAGCTCAAAGATCAGTGACACGTCTCAGTGTTACTGCCAACTGACACCATCCAAACCCTGGCTGGGTGGGAGAGGGTGGGGAGGGTGATTGAGGGAAGGATGCAAGTCTTTTGTCCTGGCAGTGTGGGAGTGACACCGCAGCCCATCCATCATTCACCTGACAAGCGTCTCAGCACCCAGCGAGGAGATCATTCATTTCCTCTCCCCACCCCCTTCTCTCCATCTCCAGCGTAACCTGAAGACCTTAAACTAACAGTTTAATTCCCATCAACAGCAATCAGGTGCAGTTGAAGAGCAGTATTGTCAGCACAGCCTGAGGGGCTGATCCCACTAAAGGAATTCCCTCCACGCAAATTCCTGATGACAAACTTTGCTCAGGTAATCGGCACAGCTGCTGGCAAATTCCTTCTGGGATATTGTGTCGGTGGGAAAGGGTTGGGGGGGGGATCTATCAAATCCCACCTTCGCCTTCCCCTAAGCAATGTTCCGCGGCCTCACAGGGTGGCTCCTGTGTGAGGTTCGATGGACACACTCGGGAGGCTCTGTCACAAAGAGCTGACACTCCATTAACCCATTCAGCAGGATGCTGGAGCCAGCTGTGACTGCAGCATTCCCGCTTGGAAAAGGCGGAAAGCCTGCTGGCATTCCATTCTCCTGCTCAGGGATCTCATGGCTGTCAGTTGTCGAAGCTCCTCACCATTGGGGTGTCTGAATGTATCCGAATTGTTTGCTCACGACGCAATCCAGAGTCCCCTTCAGACTCTCCCCTCTCTCAACCCTTCCTCAACTCCTTCCTCCTCAATCCCTCCTCCTCAGACCCTCCCCTCTCTCAACCCTTCCTCAACTCCTTCCTCCTCAATCCCTCCCCCCAGACCTTTCTCAATCCCTCCCCTCTCTCAACCCCCAACTCCTTCCCCCTCAATCCCCCCCTCAGCCCCTTCCCTCTCCAAATCCCTCCCTTTCTCAATCCCTCCCCTCTCTTAACCTCTCCCCTCTCTCAATCCTCCCCCTCAAACCCTTTTCCTCTCCGAATCCCTCCCTTTCTCAATCCCTCCCCTCTCTTAACCTCTCCTCTCTCTCACTCCCCACCTCAACCCCTCCTCCTCTCAATCCCTCCTCTCTCTCAACCCCTCCCCCTCTCAATCCCTCCCCCTCTCTCAACCCCTCCCCTCTCCAATCCCTCCCTTCAATCCCTCCCCCTCTCTCAATCCCTTCCCCTCTCTCAATTCCTCACCTCTCTCATTCCTCCCCTTCTCTCAATCCCTCCCCCTCTCTCAATCCCCCCCCCCTCAATCCCTCCCGCTCTCAACCCCTCCCTTCTCTCAATCCCTCCCCCTTTCAATCCCTCCCCCTCAATCCCTCCTCCTCTCTCAACACCTCTCCTCTCTCAATCCCTCCCTCTCTCAATCCCTTCCCCTCAACTCCTCCCCCTCAATCCCTCCCCGCTCAGCCCCTCCCCTTTCTTAACCCCTCCCTTCTCTCAATCGTTTCCGTATCTCAACTCCTTCTCCCTCTCAACCCTTCTCCCCAACCCTAATATGATTCTATGTCAGTGTTGATTTTGTGCTTATACCTTCTCGAATCCAGAACCTTGTGACTCAGAGGCGACAGTGTTACAACTTGGACCACAGCTGATATCTCACAATAGGAAAAGCTTCAACAGCAGACAGCCAAACTGCTCCTGCATACCATCCATCCCCCATTCACACTCCCTAGGGATTCAAATCCAGCTTCAGAGACTTGGGCATGAGGCAGACACCCCAGCGCTGCACTAAACAATGTGCTCCTCTGAATGCCTGATGTCCAGGGGTTGTACAATCCTCTGCTTGGATGAGGTTTCACTCAGTCTGAGTGACTTGGTGATAGTCAGAATAAAGTTTTTCTTTAACTTTCTGATTTATACACTAGCGGGAGTGAGGACATGTGAGTGTAACAGTGCTCTCTTCTAACACTCTTCAAATAATCTGCATCCTTCAGAAAATGTGCAAAGTCTCGAAGGGAAGCTGTATTTATTTGGAACCAGTTGACAACCTCAGGACATTGCAGAGTGTTTTATAGCCAATGAATTTCTTCAGAAGTGTTTTAATGTAGGAAACACTCCAGCTAATTTCAGCTCAGCAAGCTCCCAGAAGTAGGAATGTGATAACAATTGTGATGCCATTGATACAGTTAATGTTTCTGTAGAATGTTTAAAATTCGGTTTTATTCTGCAGGAAGTTGGTGTGGCTGGAAAACATTCAGTTCAGATGCTGGGAAAGCAGGATAATTACTCATTTTGGCCATGTGGTGTTGACTAACATAGAGCTTTTGTTTACCAAGAAAAGGCCCCATGGAGTTTTGATTAAAGAAATGCAATGTAGGTTTTTGATTAGGCTGATTGACAGGGTCATGTGATAATGTTGTTAATTGAAGAGGCTAGGATTGTAGCAGGAAGATAGCTTTCAGTTTCGGGATGGTGTTGCTTAAAGACAGAAGTCTGCAAGTTGCTCTGAAAATCAAAACTTCTCTGAAAGCTTCAAGGTTATTGACACAATTTATAGCAAGTATGCATGGGTTTGCTAACCGTATTTAAAGTGGCATTTAAGTTTAAGAGGAATATTACATAGTACATAGAACATTACAGTGCAGAACAGGCCCTTCGGCCTTCGATGTTGCGCTGATCAATTAACAAAAAGCAATGACCCTCTAACCTAAACCATTCCCTTTTCATCCATAAACTTATCTACTAATCTCTTAAACGCCACCAAACTTGGCGCATCTACAACTGCAGCAGACAGGGCATTCCATACCCTTACCACCCTCTGGGTAAAGAACCTACCTCTGACATCCGTCCTATAACTACCACCCCTTAATTTAAAGCTATGTCCCCTCGTGCTAGCTTTCTCCAACCTAGGAAAAAGGCTATCACTGTCTACCGTATCTAAACCACTAATCATCTCATATGTTTCAATAAGGTCTCCTCTTAGTCGCCTTCTTTCCAACGAAAACAACCTCAAATCCCTCAGCCTCTCCTCATAAGACCTGCCCTCCATACCAGGCAACATCCTGGTAAACCTCCTCTGTACCCTCTCAATGCCTCCACATCTTTCTTATAATGTGGGGACCAGAACTGCACACAATACTCCAAGTGCGGCCGCACTAGAGTTTTGTACAGTTGCAACATGATGTTGCAGCTCCGAAATTCAATCCCCCTACCAATAAAAGCTACGACTCTGTATGCCTTCTTAACCACCTTATCGACTTGATTGCCAACTTTCAGGGATCTATGCACATATACACCAAGATCCCTCTGTTCTTCAACACTATTAAGAGTCCTACCATTAGCCCTATACTCTACACATTTGTTATTCCTGCCAAAGTGAATTACTCACACTTTTCCACATTAAACTCCATTTGCCACCTCTCGGCCCAGCTCTGCAACTTGTTCAAGTCTCTCTGCAAACTATAACACCCCTCTTCACTATCTACCACTTCTCTGACTTTGGTGTCATCCGCAAATTTACTAATCCATCCTTCAATACCCTCATCCAGATCATTTATAAAAATTACAAAGAGCAGGGGCCCCAAAACAGATCCCTGAGGTACACCACTTGTAACCGAACTCCATGATGAATAATTTCCATCAACCACCACCCTCTGTCTTCTATCAGCTAGCCAATTCCTAATCCAATTAGCTAAATCACCCTCAATCCCAAACATCTGCATTTTCTGCAGAAGCCTTCCATGGGGCACCTTATCGAACGCCTTACTAAAGTCCATATATACCACATCAACTGCCTTACCCCCATCCACCTCTTTGGTCTCTTTTTCAAAAAACTCAATAAGGTTAGTAAGGCACGACTTACCCTTCACAAAACCATGCTGGCTATCCCCAATCAATTCGTTTCTCTTTATTGCTCATTTGGAACTGAAATAGTGATAAGTTAGAAATCAGAGTTATTTCTTTACATTTTTTTTCATCATTATTCAACTGTTAAGAGTTAAGCTGCTTCATCTCGTTAGAATTATATTTAAACTATATTGTGAATAATGCTTTTTTTGATGGAAGATCCCTAATTTGTCAGTGGAATTACTTCTAATATGAAACTCATATCCTCATATTTATGCCTAAATAGAGAAAATGTTGGGGTCTAGTCTAGCTTCATAATATACTTTAGAGTTTGGGGTCCAGGATCCTAACATGACTTGATAATTAGTTTATCAAAGCTGACCATCAAGGTCCACAACTAAGCAATGATTACTCATTGCTTCAACGAAAAGAGTTGATTTGCTGATTAAGAAGAAAAAGGAGGCTTATGTCAGGATGAGGCTTGAAGGCTCAGGTAGTGCAATGGATAGCTATAGATTAGCTAGGAAGGAGGTAAAAAGTGAATTGCGGAGAGCTAAGAGGGGACACGAGAAGATGTTGGCTGATAGGATTAAGGAGAATCCTAAAGCTTTCTTTCGATATGTTAAGAATAGAAGATTGGTTAGGGCAAGATTAGGGCCAGTCATAGATAGCAGTGGGAAGTTGTGCGTGGAGCCTGAAGAGATTGGCGAGGCACTGAATAAATATTTCTCTTCGGTTTTCACGCAGAGTGCTGGAAATGTAGCTGTGGAGAGCACTGAGGTACAGGGTTGCAAATTGGGGAGTATTGTAGTAGATAGGGAGGATGTGTTAGAAATTCTCGAGGGTTTGAAGTTGGATAAGTCCCCTGGGCCGGACGGGATTTACCCTAGGATTCTCTGGGAGGCAAGAGAGGAGATTGCAGAGCCTCTGGCTCTGATCTTCAGGTCCTCGTTGGTTACGGGTGTGGTTCCGGAGGACTGGAGGATAGCGAATGTGGTCCCATTGTTTAAGAAGGGGAAGAGAGACCTTCCTGGGAATTATAGGCCAGTGAGTCTTACTTCTGTTGTGGGCAAGGTATTGGAGAGAATTATTAGGGATAGGATTTATAGTTATTTAGAGAGAAATGAATTGATTGGGGATAGTCAGCATGGTTTCGTGAAGGGTAGGTCATGCCTTACTAACCTCATTGAGTTTTTTGAGAAAGTGACCAGAGAGGTGGATGGGGGTAAGGCGGTTGATGTAGTATATATGGACTTTAGTAAGGCTTTTGATAAGGTGGCCCATGGAAGACTTCTACAGAAAATGCAGATGTGTGGAATAGAGGGTGATTTAGCTAATTGGATTAGAAATTGGCGGGCAGATAGAAGACAGGGGGTGGGGGTTGATGGGAGATATTCATCGTGGAGTTCGGTGACGAGTGGTGTGCCTCAGGGGTCTGTTTTGGGGCCCCTGCTGTTTGTAATTTTTATAAATGATCTGGATGAGGGTATTGAGGGATGGATCAGTAAATTTGCAGATGATACTAAAGTTGGTGGTGTGGTAGATAGTGAAGAGGGGTGTTTTAGTTTACAGAGTGACTTGGACAAGTTGCAGAGCTG